>KK502551.1:539981-588682 GCA_000688735.1 Glossina austeni
AATAGCTTAGGAATAGATTAGGAATAGAATAAGAAATAGTTTAGGAATAGATTAGGGATAGAATAAGAAATAGTTTAGGAATAGATTAGGGATAGCATAAGATAGAATAAGTATAGGTTACGAGTAGGTTAGAGAAAGTTAGTTTTAGGCAGTCAATGCTAGGCTCTCGAGCCGGCAAGAAGTCGAAGTTTGGATCTCGAGCCAGGCAGTTGAAGTTAGGCTCAATTTACAATTTATAAACTCTGAATTAAATTCGCTGAAGGGAATTAACTAATAAAAAGAACGATCAAGTCGCTGCGAATATAAATTTTCTTGTATTTTTCCTTCCCTGGGCCGCTGAGCTGCCCCAGCCAAAGGAAAGGGACGAAACGTCCTCACAGTACTGAAGCACATTACTTTCCAATCTCGTATTTCTATATCCTATCAGCACGAGGGCATTATATTCCTTATATTTGGTATTAAGCCTCTTCAGGCGATGAAAGTCAAATTTTAATAGAAACTTTGAATAATTTATTCAAGTTATTCCTTATATCTTGTAAATAAATTTACAAAGTATGGACTTAAAGACTGCCGGATAACTTATATGTATTTATATATATATATGTATATATAAGTATATATACATATATATACATATATATAAATATATATGTATAACTTACATGCTGTTGAAAACTGCTGTATTGAAAACTCTGCCGGACTTGAGATTTGAACCCACGACCATTGGGTTGTTAAACGCGATAATTTCGAAATTATGTAAACGTCAAGTATGTTTTAACTTGGTCGATCAGTTTGGGTACTATTCAAGTTGTTTTATTTTATTTTTTATTTAATTTTATTTTTTATTTAATTTTATTTTTTATTTATTTATTTTATTTACTTACACATGAAACTTAACTAAAACAAATTAACAGTCGAATTCAATTGACTCTTAGAAGTAAATCTTCTTCTAATTAATATTAAAAACTAGTATAAAGTATACAAGGAGAAGTAAAGAAAAAAAAAAAAAAATGATTAAATAATAATTCATGTATAAATAAATAAGGAGCAAAAAAAAAAAAAATGAAAAGCACAGGGGCACACCCATAACCTGTACAGAACCAAATTGCAAATGAACCCCTAAGCCATTACAAACTTGCAAAAGCTTGGCCACCGACGCAGTAAACAACATGAATTAATTTTCGAACCATAATAAGATGTTAAGATTAAAAGTTAGTTTAAGAACGACATAAGCAAATGGCGCGTATTAAGCAAAGTTGTTTTGATAGACTTTAAAGAATCCGATGTTGAGATTAAGTGATAGACATTATTTAGGTTTCTGCACACAACTCTGAACGGATTAAACAGCGCATAATTATATTTACATTGACTCAGCTTAATGAACTTAAAGTGCCTAGAGTAACAGACTTAGAGTTAGGGACATTAAAGCTTATCTCACCAAGTAGCGTGGACGAATCCATAGTATTACTAATTAACTTAATTAAGAAGGAGAAACCAAGAATAAATCTATGTTCCTCTAGTGACAATAAGGATAACAGGAGCAACCTATTTTCTTAAGGAGATAAAGACGCATGCGGATCCCAACCCAACTTCCTAAGAGCAAGCAGCAACAATTGCTTTTGAACTGACTCAATTGAATCTGCTTAACACCTATAGGAGGAAGACTACACAACCGAGGCATACTTAAGTGTGTGTTAGTTAAGTGTACGATTAATTAGATGGCCGACAGCTATCAAGGTATAATGAGAGAGAGCGAGAATAAGAGAAAGGGCGTGCAATGTTCGACATATATGCGGCAAAGGAAATAAAAGCGGTTGGAAAAACCGATCACACGTCCTAGTTTACTTGCTTTTTTCATTGTCCGTCGTTGAGGTTGGACGTACTAATCTCTAATTTAAGCAATCCCGGAAAGGCCGTTGAAAGGTGAACAATAAGTCAGAGAAGCGAATTGCTGAAATCGTTAAGATAATTTCAAAATTAAATCCCCATAGACAGAATAGAAAGATAAATTTTTGTGAAGTGGAGAAAAAGCGAAGCGATTAGGAATTTGAAAGAAGATTATTTTGATCAAATTTAAATCATTGCGGGTTCGCTTTATTCATATGGAGCAACTGAGTTTGCAGCCTAGGAATCACCACCAGGCTTGGTTGGGAGAAGTCCTCGAGAAAAGAACCGGGCTGTGACGAATTTGCAGGAAGCCGGAAATATCATGGCACATAACTCGTTTCTCATAATGTCAATGAAGGATGCGCACATAATTTATTTTAGAATCGAAAGCTCTTATATATAAAAGACGTGCAAGCAGATTCATTGAAGCCATTAAGTAATTCCATTTTCAGGGGAAACAGCAAACGACGAAGACAAGGTATGTTAAAAAGATGATATCCGTTTCAATTTTTGACCAAGTGACTAAAGCGTCAGTTATGATATTTGGGTTATTTATTTTCTTTATTTATCATGTAAATATTTTGCAAATAAATTCGTAAAGATTGCGGAATAACTTGAATCACATGCTAGTCTGCATTGAAAAGTCTACCGGACTTGAGATTTGTACCCGCGACCATTGTCATTAATCGCGATGCTTTGCCTACTCAGCTTCTCTTTTGAAGCATTTTAGTTTCAGGTCTTGCTCATACTGTTCAAAAGTAATGACACTAATATTGGACGGACTAGCTTAAAAAATATTCCTTAACATATCAATGAAAGGGCAACGAGTCGCTCCAGCGAAATTTTTTTGCATCGCAAAAATTTAAATCACTGGATTAATTTAAAACTTCTAAAAGCGGATTCTTAAAAAGGATTTGTAAATTAAAAATCTCCTAACTTTAGAATCAAAAAAGTTTCCCCAGCAACAACTTTAACTAAACATATTTTCCATTAAAAATTTTATTTATTTATCATAAGAAGAACGCTCCAAAAGCTTGTAGTTTAATGCCTACATAACCAAGACTCCAAAACTTCTTATAAACTATATTTTTATGTTTTCATTTCATGGTTTGGGTAATCTCTACACTAGGTACCTGTAGTTTCATTTCATGGTTTGGGTAATCTCCACACTACGCACCTGTAGTTTCATCGATTTGAAAGCTATCAACATAGTCAGAATTGATTGCAAACAAGGGGCCGCACTACCATTCTCCTTGAATTTTCCAAACATTGACTCATTGATTCAAAAGAACCTCATTAGATGTGGAGGCGTGTAGACTGCCGAAGGTGAACTAAGCTGAACTAAGCTGACCTAACCTAACCTAAGCTGAACTAAGTTGAACCCAAGTAACCGCTTCACCTACACGATTGGGAAGAAATTTCAAGAAAATAACTTTAGTCAGAGAATTAAATAAGCTATTGAAACAAAGCTATTAATGACATGCTAAAGTAAGGTTAAATAAGCAGTCTTCATCATCAAGTACCATCGTAGCGCCTACCGCATTCTATTAAGGTTTACCATAAGAATAAAGATACTGCTGCATTAAGGTTATTTTGCTCGTTTACCTTCGTAAAAACCATAAAAAGAGAAAAATTTATTACTAAAAAAAATATAAAAAAAAACCTTTTTTTTGCAATATAAATTTTATTATTAAAAACTTTAAAGTCTTCACAACAAACAAATTACAATAGTCACTACTAACGCCCAAGAAAAACAAAATATTTCCAAAAACAAAGATATCTTTTTGTGATTTCTTTACCGATATTAATTAAAAAAAAAAAAAAAAAAAAAAAAAAAAAAAAAAAAATAGAAAATCACTTCTTCTCGGTTTCACATTGAAAATTTCCGTTTCCGAAAATCATCAAACAAGCGCAAAAAAAAAATTAACAAAATTTGGTAAAACTAAAAAAAAAAAAAAAAAAGTATTTTTTGTGTTCATTGTACGATGCGAAAAAGCATTCAAGATGTAAAGTGTAGAGTGACCTTAACCCATTTCTTTGAGAAGCAAATAAAAAAAAATTTTTATAATGCTGTTATAAACTGATTGCGTAACGGCCGACTTTTAATCTTGTGCTTAAATGTTTTTATTTGTTTTTTGTAAACTTATATAAATATTATGATCAAAAAATACTGGGATTTTTTTAAACGTGTTAATTAATTTTTCGCATCAACCATTAAAAAATTGAAGTAAATTAGATTTTTCAATTTTATACAAACTTGCAATAAAAGACGATGGCGGTGCCTAGACGTACATGTCACTCTTTACCTGAGCAGTTTGTGTCTATATAAATAAAAAAAGCTCAAATACTTTCGCTTCGAACAAAAAATGGAAAAAGACGTTCTACAGGAAATTAAAAAACACGTCTTTCGACAGATATTTCTTCGGCCGATTCATTAACCACACCCAACTTTTTTTTATCTTGAAATAAAAGACGATGGCAAATGCGGTGCCTAGACGTACATTTCACTCTTTGCCTGAGCAGTTTGTGTCTATATAAATAAAAAAAAAACCCAATACTTTCGCTCCGAACAAAAAATGGAAAAAGACGTTCTACAGGAAATTAAAAGACACGTCTTTCGAGAGATATTTCTTCGGCCGATTCATTAACCACCCCCAACTTTTTTTTATCTTGAAATAAAAGACATGCGGCAAATGCGGTGCCTAGACGTACATGTCACTCTTTACCTGAGCAGTTTGTGTCTATGTAAATAAAAAAAACCCCAATACTTTCGCTCCGAACAAAAAATGGAAAAAAACGTTCTACAGGAAATTAAAAAACACGTCTTTCGAGAGATATTTCTTCGGCCGATTCATTAACCACCCCCAACTTTTTTTTATCTTGAAATAAAAGACGATGGCACATGCGGTGTCTAGACGTACATGTCACCCTTTGCCTAAGCAGTTTCTGTCTATATAAATAAAAAAAAAGCCCAATACTTTCGCTCCGAACAAAAAATAGAAGAAAACGTTTATTCATCGTCTACAGGAAATTAAAAAACACGCCTTTCGAGAGATATTTCTTCGGCCGATTCATTAACCACCCCCAACTTTTTTTTACAAAATCTTCAAATAAAAGACATGCGGCAAATGCGGTGCCTAGACGTACATGTCAGTCTTTGCCTGAGCAGTTTGTGTCTATATAAATAAAAAAAAAAGGCAATACTTTCGCTCCGAACAAAAAATGAAAGAAAACGTTCTACAGGAAATTAAAAAACACGTCTTTCGAGAGATATTTCTTCGGACGATTCACTAACTACCCCCAACTCTTTTTTACACGGTAGATACTTATAATATCATGCATAGAAAATTTTGCAAAAACTTATGGAAAATTTGAGGATACATTCCACGATTTCAAAAAATCGAGTAAGACAACAAATATTTTTGCAAAAAACCGTGCAAAAAAGTAGTAATGAAATCCGCATTAAATATTTTTAAAGCAAAAACAATTCATTTTCTTTATAAGAAGAGGACTCTTATTAAATTAGTGTGCTGTGAAAAATCGGTTCATAATTACACCATATAAAGATATAAATTGAAATCGTCTGGACCGTTACTTGATAACAAGCGTGCACGTTTATTACGGACTGGAGCAAATATGTGATCATCAGTGGATAAGTCAGATATGTCGAGCGCAACTGTCGGGTTCTCGATTCAAATGAAGACTTTCGTTCATTATTAACGACCAAGGCACTAACACATATACCGGCATAAGCCGGGCGACTTGTCATCACGATATTCCCACGATTTTATTATATTGCCATGTTTCTGTAAAACATTGCCATTGCATTGCAATTAGAGTCAAGGAAGAAAACATTTTTTAGAATTCGCGCTAGAACAGAAAATCCGCGTAAGAAAGTGTATAGCTTCTTATTGGTGAACCGTGTTTTTTGAAAATCGTGTAAAAAAAGAGTTGGCTGTATGCCTTACTTTTGCACAATAAGTCAGTAAATTTTTATTATAACTTAATTTTGCAGATAAAAAACTTTGTTAATAAAGAAAAGAAAATATTGTTAAGTCGTCTTCTACAGAAAGAGAGTTTATTGGCGAGTATGCTTTTGTCTACGAATATGCTTTGTATCGAATCATGGTTTGCCACTGTCCATTTGAAAGCCAATCGCTTTCCTTCTGTTAAGAGAAATTCCCATTTTTTTAGAGGTTGATGTAAGAGCGGAAGCCTCTATGGTAGATGAGGCAGTTGCCTGACGATTCGGTGTGAAGTTGTTTTCAATTAAACAACTGATAAAGACAAAACGATCAATGCGATGCACTTAGGTAGGGTTTCCAACATTTAACTGAGAGGCTTTGAACATTTAGATGTCTACAGTAAAAAAATTTCTTTTCCTAAACTCCGCAGAGTAGAATTATTATTATGATCTTAGGAAACTAAGAAGACTTTGTACATATACTTGCAATTATATTAAATATTTACTGGTCACATATTTTTCATTTAGCGGTTAATTGCCAACGCTTCAGATGCTGTCAGCTCTTAAGAGTAGTGAAGTGAAGCTAAAGATTTTACTAATACAAGCTGTAACGATCAACCGGCGAAAGTCAATTAATAATAACAGAGCCATGGCAGGCACAAGACTAACAGCAGATTGCCCCGATGGCACTTACATCTCCAATACTCTTCCAGACTGGTGAACGGGTGAACAGTTTGAACAACAAATATATGTGTTTTCTATGCGTTCCACGTCATCTCACCGAGCGTTGCAAACCCAAATATGAATTTGCTCCACTACAAGTGTTGTTAGTAAACAAATCATACTTTACCGCTGTAGGCATAAATTTACAGTGTATATAATTATTATTCACCTACACAAAGTTTAATTAAATGTTATGTAGAAAACTCAACGCTATCAAAATGGAATGAAATGCTCATTCACTTGTAAAACAAGAGTTAATTACTGTAATTAAATATCTAAAAAAAAGTGATTAAAGCCTACAATACGGCAAATGACTCAACAATATCAAATAAAATCCGCTTTTATTTTTGTTTAAAAAACAACAACAAAAATACAATTTGTTTATATAAGCGAACAGAGTAAAATATATTACATACGCATATACGCATTACGAACTGACCGTACGAGTTTATTATCAAAAACAATTACTTTTTTTCACAGATGTCTATCATACCATTGAAATGTCGGCTTAATCTTAGTTTGATCTTTAGTTTGTATTCGAATGTGATGCAATCTGAATACTCATATAATCGACAAATACGTTATATAAAAATGTATCTAAATAAATGCATAAAAAAAAGGGCCTAGCTCCCGTTTGATCTTCTGACAGAGACCATCCAATACAGATATTCAGTTACATTCAAATATTTTTGTGACAACCTAAACGACAAGAGGATCAATAAACTCAACGCGAATCTGCGCTTCGCTGGAATCTTCAAAATTTCAACAGCTTATAATATGTCTTACTAATGAGTCGTTGGGATACACTATGTGAAGAGTCAACTTTTGGTCTTGTACTTAGCTTTATTTATTGATCTTCCCAGTTTGTTAAGTTCTGCCTTCATATTTAAGGTATAACAAGGAATTAAGAAGGTTCGACATCATACCAGGTGTCCTCGAACGTATTTATTAAACCTATAGCCAATGCCAACCGTCTCGAACATAGGTCTAGTCTAAGTTCCAGTAACACTCCCTCCTTCTTGCAAATCCAGCCCACGTCAAGTGAAGGCGCAAGTTTTACATCCGTGTATTTGACACCAGTTCAGTAGCCCAACTTTTACTTCTTACGTTTGAAGAAGGACACCATACAGGTAGGCCAAGACGTTTGACTATCGGGTAAGTCTTGTAAAAAAAACTGAATTGAAGACCCTACAGGCCTCCTTCTTTGCAGGCGTAAGTTCTACGTCCGTGTATTCGACACCAGTTCAGTATCCCAACTTTTACTTCTTACGTTTGAAGAAGGAAACGGTACAGTTAGGCCAAGACGTTTGACTATAGGGTAAGTCTTGTAAAAAAAATTGAGTTGAAGACCCTACAGGCCTCCTTCTTTGCAGGCGTAAGTTCTACATCCGTGTATTTGACATCAGTTCAGTAGCCCAACTTTTACTTCTTACGTTTGAAGAAGGAGACCATGCAGGTAGGCCAAGACGTTTGACTATAGGGTAAGTCTTGTAAAAAAAACTGAATTGAAGACCCTACAGGCCTCCTTCTTTGGGTATAAAACTCGCCATTGAAGTATCATCGAGTGCGTATTATATTACAGCAATTACAGTAGCAAGTATCAATCTAAAAATAAAGGGGTTCTTTACATTATTGAATGGCGTGATGAACGTAATTCACACTTGTGAATTTCTTATGAATGTCGATATCGAACAAACTCCATCGCAATTTGGATACACTGCTCGACAACAATTTCATGATCGAAAGGATTTTCAGTCGATGATAACACAAATGTATGCCTGCAACGATAACTCTAACCTCACTATCTGCTGCAGCGAATCCGTAATCGATAGCTATAAATCGGCCTTGGTCTTGGAGGGACGGTTGGCATATCAAATTTAAGCATTTTAGTCGAACTCCTGGACATGCTGACGCGAGACATTAGCGAACGAACATTCAATTTTGGAGAGGCAAAAATTTCTCCTCTTTGCACCTACAAGCTGCCTTCCAACGTAAGCAAGACTATTGCTTACTGCTTTTTCTAACAGCGCCATCTAATTATAAAAATGGGTTGGGAAGGTGCGTTATTCACTGCCATAGCGGAATTATTGCACTGGAAATAGGAGCTAACGCTGAAATATTGAAAATTAGGCTCTTTTCAGCATACAAAAATAATCAGTTTTCGTAGACACAGTTATATGCGAGTGGCTTCAACAAGCTGCATCAGCTAAACCAAATTTTTCGTATCAATTTAAAATGTCGAAGAACTCTTACTCAGCGAGTTTTCTCAAAAAATTTTGGAAACTGTAATGTTTTCCATATAACGACTTTTTAAAATAGGCCGTTATATTGGGGATGGTCGGAAAAAGGCACCGATCCGAACAACTATCAATAATGTCCGTCCATGTGTCACACCACGTCAGTGTACCGAATTTCATCGAAATATCTCAATAATTGCGAGTTGTAGGTTGAACAAAGTGACATGGACAGGCCACGGACTGACAGACAGACAGGTTTAGGTCGGTTCAAAAATCGATCACTTTCTAAATCGGTCTATATAGTAAAAGGTGGGTCTATCTTAAGCTCTTCCGGGTGTAATGTTCATCCACCAAAGCAAAAATATTGATCGTCTCGCTAATGTAGCCAAGAGAACGTGAGAAGACAAACAAAAGGAAAGAGAAGAAGAAACGTAACAACGAAACAAATAATATAAATTACATTTGTCACAGACACGTGCCACTAAAATAACAAATAAATCGATTAAATCAATGCATAAAACTTGATCGCATTCCAGTATAATTTCACTTGCATCCAATTTTGTTTGTTGAAAAAGTGAATAAAGTTCGCACACATTGCAACACATTGAAACTCATAAATGAAGTATTTTGGGCAACAGTGTTGCATTCCTGGTTCGGCTTGTAATTTAAATTTTTCAATCTGGCACAAAGACTTCCATAAAAAGAAATGTTAGATGAAAACTTGAAGTTGGAGGCCATTGGCTTTTAGAATTAGAAATTAAATGAAATTAAATGGAAAACTTTACTTTTTTTTAATGACTACAAACTGGGTCATCGACCGGGCTTTTGAAATACGAAATACGAGTGGCTGACCCGAATAAATCATCGGCTGACAAGTGCCGAAATAAGTAAAAAAAACATTTTTTTTTCTTATTATGAAATTCCTCTTCAGCGTTTTTTTTTTGGATGGAGAAACAATTTCTCAAATCATTGTTAGTTTTGAGTGGCACATTTTCGCATTGGATAGCAAAACTTAACGCATACACGCAATCCGGATTTTTCCATTACTTTAAGAATAACAAAAGTTGTGTCGCCAAAACCCTTAGTATACGATAAAAACAACAAGAAGTTTTTGTGGGAGATGACATCTATGTGATTGTCTGGGGCTTCTTGGCCGATGTATTATATGATTTTTTTAAGCGCATTTAAATCTTATGTACTCCCTGTTGTGTATGGAAAACGGAATCAGATAAGGTAGAAATAGCCTGCAGGCAAGCAGGCATTTTGTCATCTTTTCAAGACAAAATGATTTTTTTTAAATTAGGCTTAATTTCAATTCGTAATGTTTGCATTAAAAAAAAAAAAAAATAAACAAAAAAAAACACAAAACTAACAGTCTAAGCTAAATATAAATCATTTCTTATATCATTTGTATTAATTAAAATATATTTACATGATTATGAAAACGTAATGAAAGAGCGTTCAAATGCCTTTGTAAGACATTAGAGGTAATCCAACAATCAACATATATGTAATTTGTGAGAGTGTGTGTGATGGACATGCAATTATTAAAACATTATAATTGCTGGTTAGCTACAACAAACAAGGCGACGAAAGACGAAAGAATTAAAACTTGAAACATTGCAGGTATGTGAAGTTAACGCAGTCATGTAAAGGTAAAGCACGTGCTTAAACAATAAATTTAATAAAATCGAAAAAACAAATAAAAGAAAAAAAAAATTAAAAAACACAAACACTTATAATATGTTTTTCATCTTCAGTCTGAGAAGATTTTCCATTTATATAATACTGAGCTGATAGCTCTCTACTAATACATAGGCAGACATATGTACATATCAGTAAATAGCAAACAGTTATAATTGGTTGTATTAAGTCTTCTTTTCGCATAAAACATGTTTTCTTCATCATCATCATCATTATCATCATCATCATCATCAACAACATGATCGTCATCGCCGTTATATTCATTTTCATAAGTTAAAGAAGATTTAAGATTATATGACCACAATAATAACGTATAGAAAATTTATTCGTTTCAAGATACCGTCAAAGAGCAAAGACCCGGCCAATCTTTAATCAGATGAGATTAGTAAATATCTATCCATGCATACACAGACATATATTATACATAACAAAAAGAACAGACGCCTGAGTTGATGGTCAATCAATTGCTTTACATAAAAATTAAGAAAAAAAACAACAACAAAAACAACATTTATTTTAACACTTTTAAAGGCGTTTAACAAACGAAGGAGTGATGCTAGTGATGATTTGTCATTTCGGAATTATTTTAATTCGTGTTTTTTTTTTTGTATTTTTTTTTTTTTTTTTCTATAAAAAGTTTTCAAATGGTTAAGATAACAGCAAACAATTTATTTCAAATCTATATAGCTTAGGCTTGCGATTGTCTCACCGTTCTAATATGCGCTTTAACCTGTAGTTTATGTTTGTCACGGAAGATTTATCGTCTGCTATGCTATAACTGACAATAGTTGAAATATTTTTATGGCAATTTTATGGAAAATTTATGATCAAAAGAATTTTTTTTTTTTTCTCTTTTATAAATACAAAGGTATGTTATATTTGTCAAAAGTGGATGGCGCATGAAAAGATAATACCGAGAAAACTTAATTTCAATTTTCATTATTTATAGAATTCCAGGTTAAAAATGCCCCATAGCATAAATGGGCAGGCATAGTAATACTAAAGTTACACAACTCTAAACTTATCTATAAGATTAGGGAAAAAGTCGTGAACTTTTTTACTTAATCTGATACGTAGATCAGCGTAACAATGAGGCTGATTAGTCTGTCTTCGTTGCTTTTGCATTCACAATTAAGGCCTTAAAGCTTCATTTAGAATAATCATCTAGGTTCTCTTGTAGTTGCTAAAAATCCAAAAATGTGTTGCCTGCGTATTGCACGGAGGTTATACAACAAAGACTGGCGAAAATCCCGTAATCTTTCATCTATTTTTGGGATTGTGTTGTAGGAGTCCGTCCATCTGATCGTTAATAAGATCTTGGACATTTTATTCAAATACACCCGATTCTCTTTTTACACGATTTTTTTACACGAACTTGATTTAACACGAGTTCAAAAAAAAATTCTTTTTTTACACGAATTATTTTGTTTTAACACGATTTTTAATTTTATGAATTTCAGATATAATTCCCTTTTCCGAAAACGGAAATTATTTTTTATAAAATATTTAATGAATTAAAATGTGTAAGCACGAAATAAATTAAGTGAACTCTAACAAGAACTTTTTAATATTGTTTACACCTAATTCTCTTTTTACACGAATTTTTTTTACACGATTTTTTTTTACACGCATTTTTTTTACACGAATTTTTTTTTACACGAATTTTTTTTACACGTATTTTTTGGGAACGTATCTATCGTGTAGGTGAAAACTCCCCTTCAACTAAATTCAAAATTCAAGACCATTACTTCATTGTTTCGCCACTAATTAGCGAACCATCGAACCTTATACATGTATAGCTTTTATATACATCACTTAGCATTATGAATAACGATTCTTTGCAATTATGTCCTTACCTTGGTTTTTGTGCATGCTATATTAAGTGTAGCATACCTCGGTTATGTTATATTATACTAAGTACATGCAAGTATTACTTCAGTTGCATTATATTTTGGCAGATCAATTATGCGTAAATACATGGCACAATATTGGTATTCAACACCACCCGAGTGCTGGGTAAGAAAACCGGTGTAAGCCAAATATCATTTCTATCTTCGTTCTTGCACTAATACAAAAAATTAAAATAAAAAGCCAATTTTAATATAAAAGCAAAAATATTGCTCTTTCAATATCACTTGTTTTGCTGCATTCTTAAGGTATTTCGAATTTTGCTATTAAAATAGCAATTTTCCAAATATAATAAAAACAGGTAAGAACTACACACATTCTCTGATAGACATCAGCTCATTACAATATAATAGAAATGCAAAATATTTATTTTAAACTGATCATTTGAGAGCGGCCCAGAGAATAGCAGCTTAAATCTAAAAATCTGTTATTGTTCGTAAGGCTTGGGCATCGATAACTAATGTATTCATTCTATGTTTTCATCATCTCTAGCAGATCAATTAATGGGAATCAGTGGGAACCAGATACTGAGGCAAGAACAAAAACCAGCATAAAAATATTCTTTTCGTAAAGTATTTTTTTCTCCGTACATCCGTGCAATTTATAATCGCTGTTTCAATCGACATCAATCACTAACAAGGAGAAAAAGAATCTTGAACTTAAATAAGCCTTTGTCGCCAAGAGTGCGTTGTTATAATCCTTATATATTACAGATTTTGGTCGGCCCGCCTCTTTGCGAATCACAATTATTGTCTATAATTCCCGTTGTTCCCCTGAATCGTTGGACTAGTTGGAGAATCAAGATTCCTTATACATTGTAAGCTATAACTTTAAGGAGTGATTTCCGACAATTTTCCGAGATCAACTAAAAATGCATATCTCAACTTCCAACGAGTAAAGACAGGTGAATATGTTGATAACAGGAATTGAATTATTACTGGATTTTACGCTGATCCTATGCGCTGTATACGATCTCTATCTCTCTCTTATGTCTGTCAACACCTGTCACTTAACCTAATCACTACAAGCGAATAACGCGAAGCAGTTGAATGTCCTCAGGGCATTTCAGCTTAAGTTTGACATTTATTTAGGTGTATGATTACTATTCATACCATACCCTATACCATATTTGGGTTAGAAACAACAACAAATCATTATGCAGTTGGTGATGACAAAAGATTAACTATTGGCTAATGCGTAGCGTAACTTGTCTATAATTTGGTTCACGTCAGATGCTACGTCTTTGGTAAGGCGACTCTAAAGACGGCTTCTAAGCAATCCTAAGGAGTGCAATAACAGTGATACGATGACATATCATTTCCACAAATGCTAACACGTCGTTGACTTATTTGGGCTCTTTTTTCTATTCTTTATATAAAATACTCGTCAAGTGGGCTTTTATGAGAATCTATTTCCATTATCAGCCATAGTTGGTCACTGTTAACGTAACTTATCTCTATATCCTGTGCCTTTTTATTTAGTAGAACAAGCTACATACCAAACGCATCGCTCAACGGTCGCGCATATAAAAATTGAATAACACGGCTTGATATTAAATTATATAGCGGCAGTAGAACGAAATTGATGACATTCTCTGGGAAGAAACAGATTTTTGGGCATAGAGTGTGAATGAAGAATGAAAACGCAGACGAAAAATATCCGTTAAAAAAGTTTTCATGAAGGATCTCTACATATAATTGACAAACTAATCGTTGAGGTCATGTGGTCAAATATGATATTTGTCCGAAAATCCATCTCCTTAAAAGAGGCGGGAAAAGAAAACCCATGATCTATGAAGCCCCAAACATTAGTCGTCGCATTTGTGAATAGCGCTTCAGCATATTGTAAAGTAAAACTCTTTGCGATTTTAGGCTTTTTTTCAACTCCTTTGGAATTAAGTTTGGATGACTTTGAGTTGTGATTTTTAGTATAACGTAGGTATTATTTACAATTCTTAGGAGATCCATTTGTAAATTATTTACAGGAATTTATATTTGCAATGATTCTTGCCGTCTTTCCCTGTGGGAACATTACGATTCAACTCCCTTGACTCGATCGCCATTGCCTTCTGCAAATATCCTGCGTATATATTCGTTTACAAGCAAGCTATCAGTACCTAAATTCATAGCGATATCCATTTTTCCGTTAAAATTTCTTCCAATTCTTGTTAAGCTTTCCGGCAGTTGCCATCTGCATAAAGCAAGTAAAGCCTAATAAGTGGCTTTTTGGTTTTCCTTTTCCTTTTCCTTTGGAATTTGGTTTGGTTTCTTAGAAAGCCGACTAGTTTTCTTGAAAAGTCAAATCGTCAAATGTGTGATTTTCGTAATAATAATAAAATGTTTCAAAAATTTCATAGACTTATGTTCAGTTTCTTTCCATTGTAAGTAACATAAATATCTGTAATAATCGCATTATTTCGAAGCTTAACGCCCAAATTTATTGTTTGCATTATTAGTTACAACAACACCTTGGTTATACAAATTCGAATGATATGTGTGGAGAGTGAGAGAGAGAGAGAGAGAGATAGAGAAGTCATATAAATCATGCAATTTATTTACAAAAATGTAAGATGGAAACACTTCTACTGACTTACTACGAACACCATTCATTGTCATGTCAAACATGTATAAACATTAATTATGTGTGACAATATTACGCCCACTCTTTTGAAAAAAACGAAACTAATAAACAAAACCTCTTTTATACGTTGGGTCACAATAATAACTAACAAAAACACTTTTTCAATTCCGCTCTGCCTATTCGATATGTATGCGGCGGACCCAAAAAGGAAAACAGAAAAAAAACTGCACCTGTGTCTTCTATCGCTGTCACAATAACAAATTGTATTTAGATTTACCTTAGTTTGGCGTATTTAAAAATCTAATTGAAACTTATGATGAGAATCATTGTTTGTTTATGTTACGTTATTTGTGTAAAACACAAGAATTTATCTCTTGAGGAAATCTAAATAAATTCGACAAAAAAAAAAAATAAAATAAATAAAATAAATAAAATAAATAAATAAAGTTGAATAACAATAAATGGCAACCAGTTCTTGTAGTAAATCTCAAAAGTGAGATTCTATACAGTTGAAAATGACATTCTCTGCTTAACCTCTCCAACTGAGGTTAACTGATCGAAATTGAATAAATATTATCATAAAATGGAAAATGAAATAAAAATTAAAATGAAAATGAAAACAAAAAAGTTCAGAAATTTGCTATGGGTGTGGATCATTATTATCAATGTATTGCAATCATTCTCTCCCTTGCTCTCTAATTTAAGCCAAATTTATCCCTTTTCACAGTTAGCGTCCCTCTAACGCGTAACTGGTAAGAGGGCTCACATATCATTCACTCATTTCATATTTCTATACTAATCTTTAACCTAATGTTAGGTTAGCTTTTAACGAAAACAAATGCCCAAAACTACGGCCAAAGGGCTAAATTTTCAGAATCTCTTAAATGAAAATTTGACCAAATATAGTTTGAACATTAGGCAATTTCCCTATGAAGTGTTCTTAAAATGAAAATCGAAAGGGAAAAACCTTGCGAAGATAAGTTCTTGAACAAATCATGATGCAGGCTCGCTAATTAGGGTCTTGCAAGAATAAATAATGTGTTGCCTTCAAAGCTTCATAGACCAGCTCACATTTAATAAAAAGTTTACTCAGCACTCTTTTAATAAAAAATTAATTATATATTTTTTATAATATAATAAAAAATTTAATTAATTAATTAAAAAAAAATTATTATGATTATATAAGTCATTATATATATATATGTTATATATATAAATGAGTTTACTCAGCACTCTTTTAATAAAAAATTAATTATATATTTTTTATAATATAATAAAAAATTTAATTAATTAATTAAAAAAAAATATTATAATTATATAAGTCATTATATATATATATGTTATATATATAAATTATTATATATATATATTATATATATACAATTTAATTTAATTAATTAATTAAAAAAAATTATTATAATTATATAAGTCATTATATATATATATGTTATATATATAAATTTATATATATATATATATATATATATATTTAAATAATAATATTAAATTATTATATAAATTATATAATTATTATACATAATTAATTAATTTAAAAAAATTATTATAATTATATAAGTCATTATATATATATATGTTATATATATACATTTTTATATATATTATATATTTAAATAATAATATTAAATTATTATATAAATTGTATAATTATTATACATATTATTTTATATATATATAATTAAATTAATTAATTAATTTTTTATTAAAAGAGTGCTTTTTCACTCAAAAATTTAATTTTTCCATTCAAATAACTGTCAATCATACATAGAGCAATATGTGTAACGAATGCTCCCTGTTCGAGCGATTTTTTTGTTTGTTGAAATTCGAATTTGCACCAAAAAATATATTGCCTGCCCTTGCCCTTATATTGCCCTTAAAAAAATGGCGTATCGTGAGAACGGCTGCATTTTTCAATATTTTTAAAAAATTTGTTTCTTTAATACTTAACTATGTGCTGAATAACGTCCCCGAATATTATTGTTCTCCATCGGGCACCGTGGGATTAAACCTTCACGGTAGTGTACCCACGTTAAACCCTCAGAGACATCTGTTCTCCAAACAAGATTTCTTTTTGGCCAGTACATCGGCTTTCATCCTTAATACATACATACATCGCCTATAATAGTAAAACAAAAATTGTAACTTATAGTCCATTATAGTCCAGATATATATCTAAAATTCGACAAACCGAGCCATCAAAAATAAACAAAATAACCCAAGCTGTGAGATAATAGTTATGAAGATACTATTGTGATAAAAAAATCAGGTAAATATAATTAAATGAAAATGAAAAATTTCTAATTATTTTTCCAAATCAATTTCATAACAGTGATAAAGTATTCCTTATTGGCACTATAAATGCATCAAATCGGTTAAAGGACACGGCTGCAGTACTAGGTAAACTGAGAACAGCTTTACTTTTCAAAAGGAATAAAAAATCGCTTTTTGCTTGTTGCTCATAAACTACATAAGATAAATCTATAAAAGCTGTAGTACCTGTACAGATATAAAAAAAATTGGCCACGCCTACTCAATATTATAGTATAACAAAATTTAATTTTATTTTTTCGCTATATTTATAACGCGCAAAAGCAGGTTTCAGAAATCCAATAAAGTAAATAAACACTTGACAAGTCTCAAATTCGGAATGCACATCCGGAATGCCTGTCCTTCAGCTCGTCTGTCCATCTGTCCAACTATGTAGAATCTGTAATAAACATTCCCCCATTTGTTAAAATGAATGCATCGCTTACAAATTTGCAAAAGAAAGTGAAAATAATCTAAGCTAAAGAACACGCCTACAACGCCTACACGGCCGTGCAACAAGGACTGTGAACACTTTTGTTTTCCGTAATCTCATAAAATGCAGCACATACACCGCGCCAAAATTCAAGTTCTCTTTTCACAGAAGCTAAATTCAATCAGCCGAAGATAGAGAAGAAAATTAAAAGAAGCTCAAATCAATTCGTTCAAAGTCCTACAAAAAAAAAAAAGCTTCCATGTCTAAGAAAGAAAATTGTGAAAAGCTTGATATTTGACGGAACATTTTATTGTGAGTAAGTAGCTGTCAACTGAATACTTACGCTTAAATAACAAGCTACTTTTAAGGCTTTGCTTTATATAATATTTTAAACGACATGTTATTCAAACAAAAGCAATAAAAACAAGCTCTAAGCGTAATTTCTTTTCTCTGAAAACAGTAGATATTTAATATTTGCCTTAAGCTTTCTTACTCGTTTTCATTACTCTTTATCTGTAAGAGCATTACAATAGAACTGCTATCAGCTAATACTTTTTTCATAGTGATCCTATTTGAAAATGTTAAGCTGATTGATTTTTTTTTCAATAAAAACCTAACATTGCAATGATGAATTTTTATCGATATTAATCCATATCCAAGCTGATTAATAATAATGCAAATCCATAGCATTTGCAAAATAAATCATTATTCTCTAAATGAAAAAGTAATATTTTTCAAAACTCTCCTGAGATTCAACTAAACAAACTACAACATAAAATTTCTATATTCGATGTAGAAATTCATCATAAAATTAATTTAAATTAATATAAAATAAAAGAATTATTTATTGTTTATATAATTAATTCAAACGAAGCCGCGAAACTTGTTTTTGGAAATTTTCTTATCAAAAAAATTGAATATTCATACAATTTTGTCATTGTGTTCTTATATATCCAGTCCTCTCTAAAGATTCAGAACATATACATTTTGTTATTTCGCCTGTAAAACTTGGAACCCCGTTCTCCATAGAATCCGGATTTGATATAATCATGTCCGTCCATATGTCCATTTGTTATTGTAACTATCAGGGCACCAAAAATTGAAATAAGGGCGCAGAGCATATGTTTTGTGCTTAAGCTTACTATTACACTAAAATGTCGACTTAACTAAAACCAAAGAAATCCGAGGCTTCAACATATCTTCATTAATATCTTGCAATTTATAGCACCATCATCTCAAGATTAATCATGAGCGAGCTACTAATCCATTTGCAATTAACAAAATGGAATGATATAACATATTAAGGGTTTTCAACAAGAGCTAGAAATTTCACACCATTTCTGAACTTTCAACACACAACTTTTATTACGATGACATTTGACATATAAAAGCTAGAAAATGTGAAGCGATACACATTCACAGGTCGCTGTGGAAGTGTAAAAATTTAATAATCTTTTTTAAACAAAATTACTCTCAGTAAAGAGGCTGCATTTCGTCTTAGAAGGTACGTAACGAAACGCAATTGTGCCAGATTTAAATCCCCGAAAACACAAGAGAACCACAGCGAATGATATTTTAGGGGTATTTTTGAATTGACAGTGCAGCTAGTCCGTACTTATTCGAAAATGCTCCAGGTTCCTTAATGGAACTCCAGGAATTAAGTTCACCGGCGCATGCATCATGCTCCAGGGAATTAAGTTCACTGGCCTTCTCTTGATTAAAATGACGCTATGTATATGCACATCGTTTATTTTAGATGTGTCCGCATGACCTGCTATACAACTCGGGAAACAATAGCTTCACTGATTGCAAATAGTCCTCGATTTACATTTTTGTAAGTCATAAATTATTAAGGAAAACAAATTAAAACGTTATAGACGCGCAAGACCAACCGATCGTTAAACACCCTACATCATTTCGACTAATACCAACGCTACGTCATAAAATATCTAGAAACTGCTATCCGAACTCAAAAGATTTATATATTTAGTGACTATGTTATGCGTCGATTAATTTTCGGCATAAAACCCAAAACTTCGATTTTATCCCTTTATTCGGAGTTAATCTATTTTTACATGGGAGGTGGTTCAAAAGATAAAACGTCAATATTTAACTTTCTATCATTTTTCATCGAGAAATATTAACAAATGCAAATCTCTTCATATAGCTATTATTCCATGGACTGTTGTCGTGAAAATTGAATTTTTTTTTTAAACAGCGTTTGCACTTGAATTTTGTACACAATTCAGTGTAGCGAGTTTCGTGAACATATCTCGAAAATTGAGCGATCAGACATACCTTGGAGTACTTTCCGTCTTACTTCACTACTTTTATCAGTGCCGTTAGACGGTAATTTGGTTTTAGCCACATTCATTCTATATATATATATATATAGAATATTCGTAAAAGAAACAAACTCATCTGCTTAAATATTGTTTACGATTTGATTTTCGATCATTTTGATATCCTACGCTACTTGTGGTACAGTGTATATTAAGTTTGTGCGTAAGTATGTACAACGCAGAAGCGGTTAAGAGAGAACCCATCTTTTATTGCAGCGACTGCCTGCCTGCCTGCCTGTCTATCTGTGTGCCCGTCTATCTGTCTCCCTGTCTATCTGTCTGCCCGTCTATCTGTCCGCCCGTCTATCTGTCTCCCTGTCTATCCGTCTGTCCATCGGTCTGTGCATGGAAATGGTATTTTGATGAAATTTGGTACACTGATTTGTTTGGACCCAATGACCACGGCTCTTGTAAATGGTTTTGATCTTCCCATTTTTTCGACCATTCCCCATACAACGCCCTGTTTTGAAAAAGTCATTGCACGGAAAAAGCTTGCAATTTTCAAAAGTGGCTAAGTAATAGTATTTCCGCATTCTAAATCTGTATGGAAACTTTGGATCAACTATGGCCACTTTTTGAACTTCCTCTTACATAATCAAAACTGAAGGTCTAATTTTCAGTGCTTACTGATGAACATCAAATTATAAAATAATTGAAGATAAAAAGTTAACTGTAGCAAATTTGGACCATTCCGGCCTATTTTTTTGAATCTTACCGTATATAAGGATTTGCGCGAAAATTTTCGTTTTCTAGAGCAGAAAAGTCGAAGTTTTAATATTTTATAAAGAAAATTGATCCATAATTGTTATTGTTATGATATAAAAAGGAGCTATGCTGAGTTTTGAATACGTGCGACAATTTTTAAACCTCTTGGGCACAACCATTCCTACGGAAAGTATTTGCAAAGAGGTCTAATTTTTAATATACGGTACCGCAATAGTGAGCTTATATAAGAGCAGGATTTAAACTTTGTTTTCTATGACAAAAATAAGTGAATTATGTTAGACAATAGTCAGCCTAGCTCGATAATAATGTTGTCACTTGTTTGACGTATTAAAGTTCCCAACTTTTTAAAATAAAAAACAAGTCCTCTTCAAATTTCGATATAATGTAATATAACTTATATGGGACGTATTAACATAAATGAATAAAAATAAAAGATCGGTCTTACTCAAGTCATTTGACATCGTACTGGCAATTTTAATATACTCTTACTACAAACGGTGTATGGTATGATAACAACTAAATCATATCATCATAATTTTATTATTTTTGTTTTTAAGCATTTTCTGCATTTAAAATGGAGCGAAGATCTTTGTAGTGAATAAAAGCACTTGTTGTGTTATTATATTTGGAAGATTTCACAATATTTTCGTGGTTTTTTCTTATCGTTTTTTTTTTTTTTGTTTTACCCGCGGTTATAAAAGCTGACTGTAGTGTTCTTTGTTGAAAGAAGGCAGATAACTCTACGGTGTAACTATGTACTACTGCAATACTATGCCGCTGGGCGTGCAGGCCTCTTTAATTTGAATTGTTTTTGCTCACATTTCGCGTTTTTATGGAATTTTTGTTTAGGTAAGTTTTCAACTATAATAACAGTGCATAAAAAATGCATGTAATGAAGAAGCGTTAAAAATATTATATATATGCAGCTGAAAGAAAAATCGAGAAATATTAGATTGTCGTAAAAGTCATGGCGTGTTCTGCTCCATTGATATACAGTATTGATAGGCAGTAGCCACAGTACCCGAAGGTTCGCTATGTTATTTAGCCGCTAAGACTTCAGAATTTATTTCTAAAACCAATCGATTTAATTCATACTACTTGGGCATGACTGGGAAAGTTCTTTAGATCTTAATTTTGAATATTTCCCAAAATTAGAGTTTTGGAAATTTTTAAATATTACCCGAGGGATATTATGAAAAACCGTATGTAACTTTCTTGCTTTTTGGAGCTCAGCCAACGGTTATCCAAAACTATTATTACAGATCAAAAATTGAGAGGTATTACCCCTACTTATAGTGAGTCTCGTTAATATTGGGTTTTTTTCGTACGACAAAAAGTAAACTCTTGTTAAGCCTAATCCACGAAGAAAAAAATCAACATATTATTATAAATTAATATTAGGTGTGGCATCCTTTTTGCTTAATAACATTTCGACATATTTTGTATAGGAAACAGGCATCTTCCTCCATTCTTCTTGTAGTCTATTATTCAATCCTGGGACGGAAGAGATTGAGTGTTTTCGCACACGCCGGTCTAATTCATCCCACATATTTTTCATGGGATTCATATCTGTAAACAGGATACGGGTTAGCAAACATCTGTAAAAATGGATTTAACTGCTTTGACTCTTATCAAGACTTGTTTCAAAAAAGATGCAGAGATATTGCATTGTGAATATACTTTTGACTATCTTTACAAATATATTCCACAAGAGAAACAAACTTTCTGTGATCATCAGCTTTTATCCGCAATCTTGGAATTTTACAAATTTACTATCGAGACTATTACGTTGGCTGCAAAGTCCTACCAATTTTACTCTAAAGAGATTTTCTTCTTCTTGATTTCTCGCAGCTGTACGATTTGTACTTTTATAGATGTGCCACAGTGTTGCTTGCGGTCAATAATAATTGAATTGTTGCGGCCGTGGTAACAATTCAGACGAAGCAGAAAAATATGGAAAAATTGATCAATTCGTGTCGAACTTGAATAAGTCTTTGAGATTTAGTTGCAATGGACACTGAGGACCGAACGACATCATTTTCGGGTCTCATCACAAAGAGATCCACATAATATTCTTTAAGCATAAAAGCAGAATTTGTATTAAAAAACTGTTCCTTGCCTTTTGGAGGAAAGTTAGTGCGGAAGACAATCTGAAAATATCAATAGAGAGATAATGCAAATAACCGTATATTAGCAGATATTACATAAGTGTCGTGTAATATGTGGTCATGGGTGAACTTCAATCCTCTTAATTCTATACACAAATCCACTCTTCTTGCAATCTTTTACTAATCCTCTTAGCCATAGGCGTATTCCTATTGCTTTTACTGCAGATTATTTTATATTAATCGTAAGCCTTCACTTATTGTAAGCATGCTGGTAATCGGTAAATTCTGGGCTAGCTTCGCCCGCCTTGGCTTCTTCCTTCGCTGCAGTTGCAAAATGACTTTCATTCGTACTGCAGACGTTTTTCCAAAATCTTAACTATAAACTCTTACGTACGTAGAATTAAAGATTTGTCTCCACTGCCTTAGCTGTAAGCTCTCTCATAAATCCTTAGGTATCAAAGGAATGTTTTTATTATTATACTGTTGATTACTGGCACAGTTCAAGCTTTCGTCACAGCACACACACAAATTTGAAACTCTGAAGTACAGGAGATTGGCTCGCACACAGTTAATGGAGTGAGAAGGACAAGAAATCGAATTTAAAAAGACAGTCAGAGTAATAGTTGAGTGGGGGCGACTTGATCCCGTAAAGAATACTTAAAGACCAGGTGAGAATTCGGCCAGCAGGAAAGTAGTTAGAACGCTTTAACTCGCGTTATCTATTTCTGCTTTAACGCAGAACACTTTTAAACAGAACAAAAGATATAATTAAACCTGATTCGAGAAACTTGCATATGGTATTAATACTTATGTACATAGATTTGTTATAAATTTTATTTAACTCGCACACCTTAATTTTCTGTCGGCTCTGTTATAATATCAAGCTGACGCAGTTCATAATAAGCGATATAAAATTTTTGAATAAACATGATTTTCTCTTTACACAAAATACTTAGCGTACGTCTTGACTTTAATTTTTTATTCTTCTTTTTTAATAATTACTCAAACATTATTTCATCTACTAAAAATGTATTACTGTATATATTTATAAAAAAATATTTACGAGAAGTGTTCCTTAAGTTAAAACCGGTTATTAATAACATACGTTTTCTGGGTTTTCGCAAACCACAAAAAAGCAAAAAAAAAAAAAAGGGTTAATCAACTTCATTTTCGAAAAACAAACCATTTGTTTTAAATTCATGAAATTACTGTAATTATCATAGTATTCCCAAGTGTGTCTGACACTTTCAGTTTCAGCTTTAATTTCCTCTATTTCTTCGCTTTTTTTTTTTTTTAGTTGGTGTTTACTTTGAATGTTTTTTTTTTTTTTATTTTTTGTTAGTTTGTTGAACTGCTTAACACAAAAACCACTTCATATTTTAGCTTAAATAACTGAATGAATGAAACTGAAAGTGAGTGTAAAAAACAATGGTAACAAAGACCATAAGGAAACCGAACGAATAAGAGAAAAATAAAAATTTTAAATAAATTATGCAAGAATTCTAAATAGGTGGGAACGAAATATTTATAATGTAAGGCCCCATTCGAAAAACAAGTAAGAACATTGTAGTCCGGCAAGATCGACTGTTAGATACCCTACGCCACTTCGCCTAATACACTTATTCACTAGTTTTGGTAATAAGCTTACCTGTTAGAGGATATCTTATATGTGGTGGTATCCAAAACATAAACCTACGTTGTCCAACTCCGATAAGGTTGATTTCTATGTCAATTTACTATTATGAAGAAATTTTCTTCATGAAATATTAAAAATTATACCTTTTTATTAAATAAAAACTCGGGTTTCGTAGGAACAGTTGTATGAGAGGAGGTTCAAAAAGTTGCCCCAGCCAAATGAAATTTTTCATACCAATTTGGAATATCCAAATGCCATCAGAAAGCGAGTTTCGTCGACAAATTTTTAAAATTGCAATTTTTTTCCATATAACGACATTTCGAAGTAGGGCATTATACCGGGGGGTGGTTGAAAATATGAACCGAGTGAGTGTACGAAATTTCATCAAAATATCTAAAAAATTATGACGTGTAGCTTGAACAAGAATTTACGTGGACAGACAGACTGATCGATAGGCTTAGATCGATTCAGAATCATTTTCTGTATCGCTTATTATAATAAATGGTGGATCTGCCTTAAGCCCTGCTGCCTGTTACATACGTCCACATAAACTTGGTGTACTTTTACCATAAGTTGTGTAGGGTATAAAAAGACAGAAAAATATATTAAAAATGTTAGCCGTTAATTAAGGCTAATGTGGTAAACACCTTGCTTAAATTTTATCTTAATTTTAATCTAATTTTTAGGATAAATTAAATTTTCTCCATCAAAATAAGTCGTCAATAGAACCCAACACCAAATGATTCTGCTTAGCATAAGTTTTAAAATTGAATACCAACTTGTCTTGTGCTTAGCACTATCCTTAGAATCTAATCCAGCTTGCTCTTCCTTAACATTAGTCTCAGAATCAAACGGCAACTTTCTTTGTTCAACACCGGCCTTAGTGCTATTGTTTAATATTTTAAAAGGTAATGCTAAGTACTTTGCTCAACGTTAGCCTTAGAACGTTACGTTAAACCTCGTTAATGTAATAGGAAGCTTTCTGGCTTAGTATTAGCCCTAACATGAACATAAACTATGAACATTAGCTGTTACCACGATTGTTACTACAGATGTGACAGGGGGTTTACGTAGGTTCTTGCCGTGGAGGCTTAATCCTACGGTGCCCGATGGCACACGGAGTGAGAAAGCGTTACTCGCTGGGAACAGGGAGGCTCCCAAGCAGTTCCAGATCAAGGGCATGTGTGTGGCGTGCCCTTCCCTCTGACGGGGGCGAGGCCTATCTAACACCTCAAATATTTAACGTTCCCACGATTTTGGGGGCAACCACAGCCACCACGAAACTCCGCGAAGGGCCGCTCCCAGCAGCCAGGTCGAAGACCGACAACCGACCGAGGATTCTGCTGCTGCCAGCAATTCCTCGCAGAGGAGATCCTCTAGATTGTTGCTACACCACTACACTACATTATATCTAACGCAAAAACTACGTTGCATGTAAAAGGAAGAAAGGAAACGAAATTCAAAATCAAGACGAAAGCCGAAAGCCGAAAGCCGAAGCTATCCTCCCTAGCATTTCCAAATTGTGATCAGAGCTAGCGAAAATGCATAACAAATGCTAACTCATCCGACTAAGTAGAAGAGTAGCCAAGAACCTCGACTACCCAGTCAATGCCCGCGGATTTCAATCTCAAGCCCGGAAGAAGTTTCTTTGGTCGCAACTGCAGTAAGTGCTCAGTCGGAAAGGGCATAACAGTTACCGATTGAGTACAAACCTACTAGGCTACGATCGCTACTTCCCTATTTCTTTCTCTTTCCCGTCTTCTTTCTGACAATCATTGTATTACACGAATATTAAAAAAAAAAAAAACAAAAAATAACTAAAGGGATAAAATGTTTACAAATAATTTTTTAGAGAATTTATATACTAATCATATACAGATGATTGGTTTCAGTTAGCTACTAACTGGCAGAGGAACTAAAAGAAAATAGTTTACATGGTTAAAGAAAAACGTAAGAAATTAATTTGTGTGAAAAAGTGGTTATTACACGATACATGCACGTTATAAACAATTCATTTATTTTGTGAATCTCCATAATAAACTCATTTCATCAAATGAAGCTTCTTTTGATATGCTCTGCTTCGTGTTTCGTGCAAAATAAATTTGTCTCATCCACAATAGGCAAAAAAGTCGGCCATAATATGAAAAAATTCGATCACAACAAACCCGGGGACAGTCAGCGAACTATATTTTCTTGGAAAACAGTTAGTTTTGCTAATAGTTAAGAGTGGTAATAGTAAGAGTGTTTGCACTGTCGCAGAATCCCAAGCAGCACGATCGCGCTGTTTAGATTTTATGTCTTTATGTAATTTTTTTCAAAACTGTCTGGGTTTTCTCGACATGAAATCTGAGCAGCGCGATCGCGCTGCTTGGTAATCAAACAGTTAACAACACCGCCTCACAGTTCGCTTTTAATAACTATTGGGAAATGGGTTTTAAGAGAAATCTATTTAGCTAATTGTAACTAAATTTGTTATATAACTGAAACGATCTCAATTTAATTTGAAATTTTTGAAAGCAAAACGAAACACAGTTATACTGCAGAGTCGCTAAAAAAATTAAAAAGCAACTGAAGCGAAGTTTAAATGTTCAATATTTCAAGTTTCAACAAAAACCAAAATTGAATCTTTATTTTTCCTCGATGTCTGAAAATCTCTTCATTTTATTGTATCAAGCAAAAAAAAAAAAAAAATTACATGGAGAGCGTATACCCGATTTGCTAGTACTTTTCTAACTTTGCCAAAATGTGAAACATGAATCGTAATGTATTAATTATTGTCTTGATTTAATTGCTCTCATCTGTATGTTGTATCATCTTCTTTCTACATTTGGAAAGCAGAACAACTGAGTCTTGTGAAAAATGCTGTCATTTCGAACCATTTATTAAATATGAAAACTACGCCGTTACAATTATTATTAGAAAATTTAAAAAAAAAAATTATTCATCACTAAACACCCTACAGCACTTCCCTAAATGCAATTATTAATATAACAACGATTCAAAATTGGGCGTTGTATGGGAAGCGGTCAAATTCAAATCGTTTCTAATAGCTTTCATCCTTGAGCCAAAACATGTCCAGGTGTACCAAATTTCCTCTATTCCCAAATAATTATATAAAAAAAAAAAACAAGTAAAAATACTACAGTAACTGACGACCTATCATTAAATACCCTACACCATCCTATAGTTATGTATATAAATTTCTTTCGAAATAAGGCATCATATGGAAAGCGATTAAAAAATTAATCCGTTTTTGGGCCAAACCACGACAGTATACCAAATTTCATTAAAATATCTCAAAAAATTCGTTCTGTAGGTTGAGCACAAGGAAATAAGGGAGGAAATAACACACACAGACAGACTTAGATCGATATATAAAAAGCAATTCTGAATCGATGGGTGTATTAAAAGGTGAGGCGATCTCAAATCGATCCCGCACAAGCTTAACACGTTGAGTGCCATGTCAGTCACCGGCGACTGATACTGAACTTTCCCTTTAGCTGCGTCAGTCAAGGGCGGCTAACAGTGTAAAATATAATATAAAACTAAAAAATTATATTGTTTTAAGTAATTGCCGAAAATATATTTAAAAAAATTCTCCCCAATAAAAAATCTATGATCGAACTTATCGATCTTATCAAACATAATAATCTTTACAATGACACGATATCTTTATACAACAGCATTGTGACGTAGCGCAGTAAAGCAGTGCGAGTGGACTGACGGATATTGTCTTGAAAACTCGCGTGCAGTCATTTTGCTAATATGTATTTGCACCATCGATGGTGTAGGGTATAAAAAGAATCAGAAAACGCAAGTTTTTAAATACAGCTGACAATAACCCATAACTTGTAAAATTTATTAATACACAAATATTTCTAAAATTTAATGCAAATATTTCTGAGAATTATTAATGTATTGATTCATTCAAAACTAAACCTGATCGTCTGCTATAAACCAAAGTCCTCGGAATACTTAAATAGGGTCTTTCCTTGATATAACTTTGTTGTTTGTTGTTGTTGTTTGTAACATTTATTTTACCATCTTTTTTAATTGTCAAAATGTACCGTTTAATCATAGAGCAGTATTTAACAGTGCTTCAAAATTGTGCATATCTGTCTACACAAACTTGACGCCAATTGTCGAATAATTAAATGACTTGCGGACAACTTCAGCACCGATTACATATTTGGATGGCTTTACTTTAAAATTAAGAACGGAGACGTGAAAGGTCAAAAGCGAAAAAATATTACTTTTGAATTTTTAGAAGGATCTTGATAAAGCCTTATAGTCATCGCTAGATCCTCAGAAAGCCGATTGTTATTGTATTTGCTTTTATTAAACCTTTAGCTCTCATTTTATTACAAGCAATTCGAACTGGTCGATGTAATTAATGTAAGGTAACAGCCTACCAAGGAGTATTTATGAGAATTGCTTTAAAGTTCTGAAGACATACCAGCAATAAAAAACTCATCCATATACTATAGGCCACTATTGGAACTATGGGAACTATTACGGGAATTAAGTCTTCAGGACACCTCATCATGTTAAAATAGCAAAAGCTGTGTTTAGAGTTAGCTTTAAGTTTAATTTATGTGCTTTTTTTTTTTGTAATCACTTAAGCCATAGTTTGATAAGTGTTTTTAACAAATTTGCATTTTTTAAACCCTAAAATTTAAACATCTCAAGAATTTTCATTCATTTTTCAACGATAGAAATAAATTCATATGCAAAGAGGTAATGTGACCGCTTTTATTTTTCGCGTTAAATGACCCTTTCAAGGATGAAAATGTCAAAGTTACAAACGACCGCCTTAGAGGTAAGAGAAACGGTAAACGTATTTTTTTTTTTTTTGTTCTTTCGATTTTTCTGTCCGTCAATCCTTAAACCTTTAACTGCACCTTTAAGAATTTAAAGTTTGTTTTTGTCTCTATCTAAAGTCTGTTGTTACTCTATGGTCGATTTTCGAACGGCTTAACAAATAACTTATTTTGCTTTCTTGTGTTAGCGGCAAAGTTATAAATTGTTTCGTAAGGAAAGTCAAGGAAAAACAATTGTTTAGGAAAGCTGCCAGACCTATATATATATTTTTTTGATGCATTCCAACATCTTTACACTTTCCGATGCACCGAACAAAGCAATTAGCGAATCTTTTATGAATTTGAAGAAATGACTTTATTTTCATCAGATGCAAGCTGATATTCCCCTGACATAGCAAAGACTGAATAAAGCATTTCTTTGACAATTTGCGGACGAAAAAGTCGTAGATAATAATAGTTGAGAAGGCTAGTTTTGAAAAATATTAAAAAATCAGCGGAGACTTTCTCGCACGGCTTCTTTCATTTAAGCTGCTCTGCAGCCTCTTTGTCTCTGGGATGACTATGGGTCTAATAAGAAAAGAAAAAGTCACAAGGCCAGAGAAGAAGAAATATTGATTTTGCATAACTGGTGAATATTTGAATGCAAACACACGGTTTTTTGACGGAAAACATCGCAATCGTTTAATAATAAATAATGTTTCAGTTAATTTATTGAAAATTGATCAATCGATTCCATGGCTATAAAATTCATAATTATTATTAAAAAAATTCAGCCTTAACTTTTTAGCCTTGTTCTTACCCTTACCTCTATCTACCCACCGTCTAATCTACTACTACTAACATGGTTTTGTTTGAAGAGGCTTTTCAATGAAAACCTCTGTTGGTGTACTACAGAACTTAAAAATCAACAGTCAGTACATTACACTGCGGCACAAAGTAAACACATATATTTTTGGTTAGCCATTCTAGATTATTTATAAAAATGGTTCTGATCTGCCCACGAAGCTGACTGTAACGAAAAAAATAACGGAAGAAAATACTTTACAAGATCAACACGTGAAAATATTGTTACGAATGGTTTTAAGTCTGTAGCCGCATCACGCGACATTAGTATTATTATTTATCGTGTTACATTTACCAAAAAACAAGAGTCTCCAAGATACACTTTCTTGCTCATCTATGCCAGCTTTGTTGTCGTTGTTGTTGTTTGTTTGAATTTATTTTTTTTAAACCCATCACAAAATAATCGTTAGTAACGTTTTATTATATATATGTTTGTTTTTTTTTTTTTTTTTTTTTTTTTTTGGTAACTTTTAAATATCAATTTAACGAAATGTCTTAATGTGTGTACGGGTCTGTCTGCCTTCGCCTTTAAACTCAATTATTTCTTTAAATTTAATTTAAGAATAATAGAAAAAAACAAAAACAATAATAACGGTAATAAATAGAGACAAAAAAAACGAATCATTACAATTAATTGACATTAACAAATAAACAACATAACGTATGACAACATAAACGGCATGTTATGGGCAAAGTCGCTTAATTTCAGTTAAGGTTTACTTACACAAAGCAATTTGAAAAAGCGAAAAACAAACAAAAAAGGTATTCTTGAGGAAGTTGTTAAATTATTAAGTCTTGCAATGTGTTAGGGCTTAGATGCCAAAGTAATCGAAACTGAGAAAAAAAAAAGTCTTTAAAGGTCTTAAGGTTCTTAAGGAAATCACTGAATTGTTTGAAGTTAATTTTTTTTTTTTTTGACTACATACGATACTAACCTTTTAAAGTAATTAACAATTAATCATTTAGCTGTTTGAATATTGAAATTTTTCCTCTTCTTCTTCTTCTTCTTCTTGTGCTTCTCTTAATTGCTCCACCTTTTTTTTTTTATCGTTTTCTTGTTACTTTTTAATAAAACTTTTTATAAAACATTTATATTAAAATAATTTTTTAAACGATTTTTTTTTTAGTAAAGCTTCTGTTTGCTTACATACACACAAATATGTAGAGATTTATGATTTTCTTAAGGTATTTTGTCACACGTTAACTGAGACAACATTGACTGAAAGGTCAAGACCGTCTATATGTTTATATGAATTAAGAAAATCATAAATAATATTTAAATAAACGTTTAAAGTTTAAAACATTCGCACAGCAGCCGCGATATCATTTTATTTATGTAAATTATATAATTTTTAGCACCGAACCGCACCGCTCAATACGCGAAGAAGCGTTTGCATTATATATAAATAATTTCACTTTTGTTTATTATTCATTTACTTTTGTTTCCTTGAAGTCGAAAATATTAATCGATAACACACATAACGACGCCTTAACATGCAGCTTAAGTGACAACAAGACCACTAACAACAATTGCGATGATACCGCTCAACGACAGTGGCAGCAGTCTAATAACATTCGCACTTATGCATAAATTCTTTTTCGCAAGCAATTTACTTGTGATTGTCTGTCTGTCTGTGTGTCTGCTTGCTCGCTGAAATAAAACTTTTTAGATTGTTTTACTTGCTTTTTTACAAAACTAAGTGACTAGTGGCGGTGGTGTTTGCCGAGAAGCAACGACGGCATAGAGCACCTAATCAATTGCATTTAAGGCGTTGAGACACAAATACATATATTTACCGAACCCATGTATGTACGTACATGGAGTGTTGATATCGAGTGCTATAGTGTGGTAAGTAACACTAAATACACACATAGACATACACACACACACACACACACACACACAAATGAATGCATACATGTATAGATATATGTACGTATATATATATATATAGATATTTCTATTCAAACCTTACCAAGGAAAACTTGTTAACATTTAACTAAAGAAAACAAAACAATAAAAATTTTTCTTTAAAATTTCCAAAGAAATATTTTTAATTAATTTTTTAAAGAAAAGTAAAGAAAAACTTCTTTTTTTTCTTTTTTTTTTAATTTTCTTTAAAAAAATTCAATTTCTTTAATAGTTACTTAAAAGAAAACTACATTTTGTTTACTTGATTATTTACTTGAACATCGCTAGAATACCGTTAATCGACAACCGCTTTAAACAGAGTTCAAATCAGAACTGATGCATCCGGAGTTTAAAAATTCATTATTATGAACAAAACATTTCCAACCCAAACAAATACTTCTGTATATCTTCTTCTCTAACTGTGTGGTAATATCTCAGACAAAAACAACATCATTCACAAATTTGTTGTTGTTATTGTTGCATTAAAATGAGATTCCGCAGAGCTTCACAAGTAAAAATTGATGCACTCACTCTTGCTCACTTTGCATGTTTAGAGAATATAAAAATATTTTTTACTTTGTTAGTTGTTTCAAAATGAAAATAAGCGGCAGGCATCGAATCTTTGAACTCCCAATGTTATCGTTCCGCCGTTATACACGCTTTGAAACGGTGCTTGTAAGACCAAATTGATAGGTGCACTAATGGATAGTCGAATGAATTGCCAAAAGGAAGGATGATGGGCATCTCGAATGGATGCAAGAATAAATGATGCCTTGACAGACGCATTGTTGGGCTGACTAATGGATTTATATGCACACACGCTACGGACAGATGAATACTCAGTTGGGCAGATAGATGACTGAAAGTGCTGATACCTATATCGTTGGATGGGGGCGCATGATTAGATGGCCGGATTTAAAGACAAGCGAATGAATACAAGAAGAGATAATTTGACAGATAACCGAACATGCAAACGTGTATATATACGTGGGGACTAGACAGGCGATCAAACACAAAGGTTGGTAGTCGCATAAATGATGTGCCAGAAATCTGCATAAGTGAAGCAGTGCATAACTGAACAACCATTTAGGCAGCTTGAGCTACTAATCTACGTACGCGATGTCTGGCCGTACGCCAAACGTTTGATGTATAGGTGAACGGATGATAGAAAAGAAGAATATATCGGCTGCAAGACGAATGCACAAGCGGATGGCTCGATAGACGGACGAATAGGTAGACATACATATTCTATGACTCAATACCGGCATGCAGAATAACATGGAGAGAAATGGATGAACAATCATAGACCGGTGAGGTGTAAGGCGAGTTATCTGCTGTATTGAAGTTTAAGCAGCACTTCAAGTATTCTTTAGTAACAAAAGCAATGTCGAACTTAATATATCTGACCGTTCAATCAAGAGCGTATTAGTTTAGAAAATATATTAAAATGCAATTGTTTAGCTACCATGTTGCTGAATTTTAAGGGAAGTGACTACTCAAGACGCAATCGCCTAAGTGCGGGTGTAATAAAGTTTGTTACTTAAGTCTTTTGCTTTTACTTTTACACTTAATTCGGATTTTACGCGGAATGTTTCCAAGCGTAAATAGTTCTGTGTAGTGCTGAATGAAACGAGATTGAATGCAGTATCGCACTGAAGCGTACACAACATAATCCCTTGCAGTTTTACTTAAGCGTAATAGGGATTTGCGTAAACATAGGATTTGCGCCCATATGTCTCGCTGCTTAATTCGAAGGATAGTGCACCCAGCTCCTTGCGAGTGATGTACAGTGGATGCGTTACGATAGAAGGAGACGCGAATCATTAAGATCGAGGATGAATATGCCGCTACCACTTGGGTGGTTCGACTAGCCGCGTTATTTTACGAGCAGCTCCAACCAAACTACCACTATCAACAACAGTCTATACAATTACGAGTAAAGTTGGGCATGATTTTCGCAGTGAAGAAATTTAAACGTAATAAATTTCATTAAAACTTTTCACGTGATGACTACTTCAAATTACTGTCAGAACTCCTTCAACGTGCTTGTAGATTAAAAAATAATTTTATCAAAAACATTCAAAATTGGTAGCTCAGCTTTCTCCAGCCGTTCAAACTTTGTATGAACTTGTCGATAAAAATTTAGTGGAAACTAAATTCAATATTTCAATTATGTGCAGAAAAGGAGAGAAGAAGAGAAAAAACAATTTGAAAATCCTTCGACCACATCGAACTATTTCTATGACTATTTCCAAAAATTTCCCCACTTCTCAAGAGAAATCAATGAAAAATATCATTTGGGCTACTAAGTGATTGTGGATGATTTAAATAAAACGGGATCATCTTTTGAACGACTTCTCATAAAGATGTTCTCACAAAAAATAATTCTTCATGAGGGAAAAAAATCGAATTTTAACGTTTGGAGTTGGAAATTAGCCAAAGTTGGTCACAAAAATGAAGATATCGACTCAAAATTCGGAAGGAAACGTTGTGGATTGTGGTATTGAAATTCGCAAAGTGGAAACCAATTCGTAAAGTGGAAACATCTCTGTTTGAAAAGCAAAAAAGTATACATTTCGCTTACTGCTCATAAACTGCAACGATAGACGTCTGCACGGTCTATTTTACTATAAAGTTGATGCGTATAAAAGAATCGGCCTCAGAAGAATAAAATTTTCTTACTCCTTGATAAAACGTATTAGATGAAGAAGACCAGAATATTTAAGGACAGGTCTTACCCGATCATAACTTTTTAATTCGTTCTACTTACGGTGTACAGCGTAAAGAGGGGCTGAGCTGTATAAGCAAAACACATACGTTTTTTTTTTATCAACATTGTTGCTAAGAAGATTGTGTTGCACATACGTTTTTTTTTTATCAACATTGTTGCTAAGAAGATTGTGTTGCTTGCATTTTTTGTTTTATATCTGAATAAAGAGAAATTAAGATATGTTTATATACATGCACATTGAATAAAAATTAAATTAAATAGAGAACAAGGTGAATAACGAAAACAAAAAGTAGGACATTTAACGAAAAGCCGAATCAGAATTTATTCGTAACTTTTAAATATTTCCCCAAGATAAACCTTTTCGTTTTTTCTATTTTTGGTTTTTTATTTCTTTTCAAGAATATTGCCGCACGATTCCAGTAGTACGTAGAACAAGTTTAGGTAGTAAATTAATTGTTATCATGTCAGCGTTGTTCTGGGACTTTTTTTTGTCTTTATTTTAAATCTATGAAGCTTTAATATAATATAAAGTGAATAAGATTTTTAATGATTATAGAAAAGACCTGTTGTTCGCAATTAATTTGTTCTTTGTTTTCTACGCACTATTGAAGAATGAGTTTATACCGAATGTGCTAAAATGTTTGCAACACCCAGAAGGGGGCCCTTCAGAGGGCCTATAAAGTACATCCAAATCTTTTTTTACATGATTTTAAAATAACACGGTGCAACAATGAGAGCAAATACATTTTTTTAAAAAAATTTTTCTGTGATTAGAAGAAGTCAGCCTGTTTATGCCCAGACATGTGTTAGCGACATGCGTCAGCTAGAGTTGGGGAATTGACTTTTATTCCTAATTTCAATTTCAATTTCAATTTTTGCATGTTGTACTTACGGACTGAATTTTTACTTTGCTCCAATTTTAATTAATTTTTGTAATGAAAAAGAATTATTTTTGTTTTAAAAAATGTAATAAGGATTTAATTATTACTTTTCTTGCACAATTTCGTGCAAAATATTTGGACAATTTTTAAAATTGTGGAACATATCCCCAAATTTACCATAAGTTGTATATTTTTTTACACGATTTTTTCTAAATCGATTTAAGCGGGTTCTCAAGATCCTGTCCGTCTCCTTGAAGATTATCCTGGGCGCAAGTATTGACTGCAAATTTGCCGAAACCTTTGGAAGTACTTGCAAGCAGGTTAACCTTGAAAATGCTCCAAATCCGTCAAATGACCGAGAACGCCGCTGTTTTCAAAGGAACATAAATTAGATTTTTTGCTCATTACTCTTAAGAACGATAAAAATTTGCACGTATTTTCTATGGTGTATCCTAAAGTATCTGTGCACTTTCTTGGATTTTTTTTTTTTTCTTGGTTTCTTCAAAGTAAAAAAACTGCGTACAAAAATGCGGTCAGAGCAGAACATAATTTTCTTATTTTCTCCTGCTTTATTAGTTTTTTTTTTATTTTATTGTGTAAGCTATTTGTAGAATAAAGAGCAAAGCTTATATATAAAATCGATCGCATAATGTATGAAGAATTATTTTATTTTGCTAATTATAATTACTAATTATAATTACTTAAATTAACTTACGGGTACATTTATCAATAATCGTAAAATTTTTATATATAGACATCTATTGTCTAAATGGCAATAGGAAATTTTTTAATCTTCTAACATTAATGACTTTGTCTAGTAAAAAGATGGCCAGCAAATTACTACATCAATTACAGAATGACTTACAGTTGGTAAACCTTTTTTGGTCAATACTTTTGTTTCTTCTTTAATGGAATACATTTTTAAATCATTATGTAGGCATTTTGAAACATTATGATCAACTCTGTCAAATGCTTTCGAAAAATCCGTGCGTTTCCTTGTACCCGGTGCAACCCGGGTTAAAACACATCCTCCAATTCTAAAAGATTTTTATAACTTGACTATCCTTCAACCTTGTTGTGACACAATGCAAAACTTAATGATTGGGTAAGCCCTCTGTTGGCCAGCAGTTCAAAGAGCTTAGACAGAACACTTGGCTTCACCATAAGTCTCCAGTTTTTAATGTCATTAATCGGGCCATTTTTTTTAAGCGGTATGATGAAACTAGACTTTCAGGTTGAACGAAAGTGCGCTGTCTTCGATGGTTTATTAAAGTTATTGGTTATTGGTATAGTTAAAGACGGCTAAAATAAAAGCGCATGTTTGAAGGAAGTTAACAATTCTAACACTTAATCTTCTATGTATTTTAAGCTTGGAAATATATGAAAAGAATCAAGCTGATAAGGACAGTTAATAAACCGAATGTTCGACTAGAAACGCGAGTTTTTAAAGAACTCAGAAAAAAAGTTGATGATCTCTCACACATTCAAAAATTCAAAATTTTCAAGGGCATCGCGAAAGGTAATCCTTTGGCAATCCTTTGGTAATCCTTTGCAATGCTTTGGATGCGAACATTTTTTGAAGTTAGCTAACGATTGCCATCACGTATATTGAAGATAATTTCTACAATACCCATCCTTCAAGAAATAAGGAGAAAGAGCTCACATTTCTTGTAAGGACTACTTTTTTAATATGAACTCTGATCAAATATTAACCAGATCGAGAGATCTATGAAATAGCATAAAAAAGATTTTTGGAAATTATATTATATTTAATACGTATTACCTAAAATATTTTCTCTTAACCACCATATACATACTCTTTTTGTTTTTGTTTTTTTTTTTTTTATATACTTTTGATAGCTCCTACATTGTAATCACGTCACTCTAACCTACTAGTATTAAGCAATCTACTTGTTAGTAGGTCCTTAATTAGTAAATAAATAAAAAAAAAATTTTTGGAAATTACTGACGATAAGTTTTCAATGTCACTGCAAACTCTTTTTCACACCACCACAGAATATGTATTTTTGAGCACATCACAATTGTTTTTTTCTTGAAATGAAAGGTATTATTGGAATGTTCACAACTACTAAGGCTATCATTTAGCCAACTATTCTATATAAGAAGAAAAATGGGATTATCACTGTCCTCTGATAGTGAGATACTTTGATTTACGTTCTTCGGAAATATGTCCTAACATATGCATAACTCATAGATTACATCGAATATTTCCAGCTATAAGCTGGAATAAGAAATTGGCATGGAGTAGCCAAAGCCTACACTAAAGTTCTAAGAAAGGATAGATAAATTAACCAATAACTTGGCGATAATCTTAAATCTGGTATCGAGAGAATAAGTAATTAAGCAGAAATCAAAGTGGATATAACAGGGGAAGGAGACGCGGAATGTGGAGCTAGTAGACAGACAGACTTAATCTAAATTATATAGCGATAAATCCAATGTTGTCAAAATTACAGAGCTCCACTAAGCTCGATGGTAGCGAAGATTTCAGCATGCCCCACTCCGGGCTTTAAACGAGTTTCAACTTAAATTTGAGGAACGCAATCAATAGAGTCGATAAGGACGTATTGCAAGATGGTGTTCAAGACTCTAATATTTTGATTTAGCAATTTAAACCTTCGAGAGACCAGATGGTAAAGACGTAGGCAGGATAGAAACAGATGGAAGTATAAGACATCATTCGTTTACTGCGATGAATTAATGGTTCCAGAAGTGTATCTATGTGCACTGTGTAGATTTGGTTTAGAATAGTCTCAAAATATTACAGGGATACCGTGATTTAAAAAAAGAACTACATGATGAAGTAATAATGAACTTGCGGACACTGCATTTATTTAAATCGGAAAATTAAATAAGCTTTTCAACCTACTTTCTAAATAAATACTGATTTACGATAGCGAACAATTGCCAATTCGTGACTATAAACAACTCATCGATCGGTACCTCCAATGCATGCTTCACAATTCGAGTGGGAGAATACCGCTTCTGGATTAAACGACAAGAAAATCTCTTAGGATTAGTCGAAGTTAAATTTTTACATCCTAGAGTTAAACTGGTCTATCGTACTGGAAGCTTAAGCCTTTCAGATTGATTGCTTATGAGTCACCTAAGCCGACAAAAGCGTATAAGGAGAGAGTAAAGCAACCGTAGGCACTCTCGGAGAACATCAACGATAATGCCGAGAATTTTTTTTGAATTGTTATGGTAGTGATTTGTGTTTGGTAGAAAAGTAGCTACGTCCATGTTAATGCCTGGTATACGTAATCAACTTTTTTATTCCGATGGCGGTATTCTTCATGAGTGCACAGTTGCATATTTTATTGATTACAATCTCATAGTTCCAGTCTTTAAATGCAGACACACCAATAAAAAAACAAGTCCGTAGCCGATGAAGTGGTCCTTTATATACTATCACTTTTTTTTTATTAAAATGCCCCTTACAGTTAAAAATTTAAATAATTTTATACAAATTTCTTAAATAATTTTTTTTTTGCATTTTTCAGAATAATTTCATTTTCCGCATAAATGTTTTTTAAATTATTTGTTTTTATGTACATTAAAAGCACATTTTGAGTTAATTGCAAAAAAAACAATTTTTTTACTTACATTTCTCGTTGGAAACTTAATCATACTTAAGCAAGTAAGGAATTAATTAAAAGAAAAACAATGCTTTGCACAAAATTTGTTGTTCTCTGCTTTTCAAATATGATGATGAGTAGGAGTTGCGCATGCGGCTGCTGTTAGTGCAGATGGTTGCATTGATTATATTATAATACCAAGAATTTTTTTGTGAAAACTTATGAAAACATTTGATTGACAGTAGTTGATTATTATAATCGTTTATTGTTGTTGTCATTACCGTCATTAGCATCTTGAAAATTGTTTCGTTTACTGTTTGCCAGCCGTTGAACTAATGGCAATGCGGAAAGGTTATATTCGACTTGACATGAAACTTTTATTTGCAAAAATATGCAATACTCTAAGTATAACATGTTGTGTAAGCGGAAGTACTGCAAGACATTATTGTAATAGAGCATAAATATATCGCCATATGCAACATATTAACGTATAAAGCACATAGATAATCAAGACATCATACTCTGTAGGAAGAATATTTCTTATCCTAATAGTCGCACGTATGGAAGTTCACAAATAGATTTTTTAATATATAAATGAGAAATTTGATCTTTGAAGAATCTTAGGGGCGGGATTTTTGCTGTTGATGAAATTGATTTTTCAAATTGATCTTCAAAGAATCTTGTTGATGAAATTGATTTTTCAAATTGATGTAATTGAATTTTGAGACATGGAGTAGCTAAGATAAAAGGCATCAATGTTATGTTGGATTGGATTTCATAAACAGGGCTCATTAGGCTTTTTTTGTAAAGCTAGAACTACCGCAACGACTACGGTTTTTTTTCATATTTTCGATAACTGGATTTTCCAACAGTTTCACTAATTTACTAAAAAGAACACTTTGAAGATAACAGTGTTTCTCATAATACCATTATATGCTACTCTCCACTACTAATCAAGCTCAAGGTGGACATGGCTCCAAAAAAGTGTGTAATATATGGATGCTTCAATTGCCAAATCGATTAACTCCATAAAACAAGAAATTGAAAAATATGTTAAAGTATTATATGTTGTTTTTTAAAATACTTTTCAAATTAAAAATTTAAAAATACGTTATAGACTGTGTACAGTAAGGAGCTAATGAAGTGCTTTGATATTAAAATTTAATATACTTCCAAAAATCGAGTTAATCGATTTGGCAAGTGAAGCATTCATATCTTGAACACCTATGAAATTAGCGTTGGTTTGGGGATGAGTTGTAAATTGCTCTACATTGCATTTCTTACTTCTAGGGTCTACATTTTTGGCTTTTTAAATTCAATAATTGCAACATTGCTTCTTTTGAGTTGATGGACTAAAAACAGATGTCATTTGGCAAGTCTTCAAAAGATAGCCCCTATTTCCACTTAACCAGGAAATAGTTTTTTAATATTTTCAAACAATTTTTCAAAATAGTTGATTATTATTTAAGTTTTCTTTTCGGTGACTTTCCTAAAATTTTGTAGTAAAATTTAGTAACAACAAGACACTAACTAACTAAAAGTGAACATCGTATAAGTTTTTTATTTACTATTCTATTATTTTTATTATTATTATTATTATTATTATTATTATTATTATTATTCTACTTTTCATGTTGACAAATAAATTATAGATTTTTGTTTTTTTTTTTTCTTTTAGGAAAACAACAATTTTTTAAACAAGTGAAACTTATTTATAACAGGTGTTCTACTTGCGGTTGGCAGTGTAAAAAGCAAATTAGTTTTAGAAGAACTACATACATACACATTTATGCATGTAAAGTATCTCTTCAATCAATAAGTTTTCGGTCGAACTTGTCGTCTTTTGCAATTTCGTCATGCAAACTCACTTATAACGCTACAGAATATTCACTATTGATCCTTCGTCCCTTTCCAAATAGTCGATGAATATTGTACCATGCCCATTCGAAAATAGGGCCATAACTTTGCCGGCCGATTTTTGCCTTTTTGGTTGCTTTAAATGGCTTTCGCTGTTTACCATCCCCTCGATTGATTGTCGTGTGTAATGATGATTCCTATCTTCATCCGCGATCGCCTGTCGCATGAAAAAATCCTTTTTATTTCGCAGAAATGGTTCCAACAGATTGTTACCTTTGGTCAAAAGTAGACAATCGCGGCACTCACTTTGAACCAATGTTTCTAAGTGTCAGCTATCTCAAGCAAGTCCGCTTTTCAGTTTTCCCAAATAATTTTATGCACATTTCTTTCAGCAACATCCTTGTCCGTACGTCCAAAATGAGACAACCGCCGATAAATTTATTTTCTCAACAGTTAAGGGTAACATCTTTCAAACCAATGTTATTGTTGTTTTTTTTTTTTTTTTCATCAGAGAGCAACATTTAATGAACAAACGAAACCCAGAGTTGTGTTGTTTGGGAAAGAAAGTAAAGTAGGGTCACTAAAACCAATACAATCTAATAAATAATTGTCTTGAACTGAATGTCTTGCAATGTCGCAACATGTCGTTTAAAGGTTGGCACTATTCAGAAATCCTATGGATTTGTCAATAGCGGTGCTACATATAAATATTGGGTGACGTGTTATATATATATTCTGATATAAAAACTTGTATATTTTACGTCAACTTTGTTGCTAAGCAAATTTTTTTGATATCATTTGTTTTTTTTTTTTTTGAAAAAAGAAACAAAATAAAAACATTTTTACTTACATATTGAATAAAAAGTCATTAAATAGAGAACAAGGTGAATAATGAAAAGAAAATCTGGGGCATTTAACGAAAACCCGAGCAAAAATTTTAAATAAATTTTTTTTTGTTATTTTATATATTATTTGTTTGTAACTTTTCAATAATTCCCCAAGATAAACATTTTCAATTATTTAGTTTTAGTTTTTTTTTTTTTTTTCTTTTCAATAGTATTGCCGTATAATTCCAGTATCAAGTGGAACCAGTTTAAATAGTAAGTTAATATAACAATTTGTGCAATTTTTTTTTTTTTTTTTTTGCAGTTTTGCAAATCTAAGAAGCTTTAATATATAATAATATAAAGTGAATATCGTCTCTAATAATAATAATAATAGAAAAGACCTGTTGTTCTCAAATAATTTAACATAATTTTCATATATTTCAAAAAATTATGATAATATTCCCTATTAAGAGCAAGAGAAAAACAAGTTTCGAAACAATATTTATTTTAATTTTTTACACTATAAAATTTCTTCCATTTCTTAATATTTTTCGTAAAGCTAATAGAAAAGCCAAAAAGCTACTGCTATTAGGTTTGAAAAAGACCACTCTTATGAATCTAAAATTAATCATACCACTTGTCAACGCGATTTAATAGGCATTTCTTTTTTGTTGTGAGAGGGAAAATATTTAAGATATTAACGCGGCAAAAAAGTAACTGCCCTCTGCATCCTGGCCTAGATACATCTCAGTTGAGGAGAGAATTGTACATTCACTGTCTACAAATATTCAGATCAAGTTTTATTTGCTCTTTGCTTTCTAATTTCGATTGCAGCAGCATTTCAGATGATTTCTAATCCAGAGAATTTTGGACTGCGGGAGTCAAGGAGAACGGCCTGGCGAACCCAAAAAATTCAAAAGGCAATGAATTGCAAAACTTATTGGACGAAAGCCCACCTCAAACCCTCAAAGAAATTTCGAACAGCTTAGGAATTGATGAATCAATTTTTTCTAGACGTTTGCACGGGAAAGTTCCAAGATTCGAGAATTTCGAACCTTTCCAACATCGCGACTTTATCGCTTGCCAGGCAAAAAAAGAAGAGTTCTCTGTGACGTATTGTGACCGACAATGGAAACAACGATACCAAGCGCAAAAAGTCGGGAGAACTATTCACATCGACACCGAAGCGGAATATTCGTACCATAAAATTTTTCTATCCGTATGATGACAGCATCACTGTGTAGCGTGCTAGCTGCTAAAAACGAGTGAAACTGTAACTGTAGTTGTCTACCGACTTCAACTGAACAAACTGAACGATATATTGTTGCAAAAAAGTGCAGCAATAGCGGTTAGCAGACGCCAAGTCATTCTCTTGCATGACAACGCTCGGCGACACATTGGAAGATTTGTTGAAAATGCACTATTGCAGCTCGAATGGGAAGCTACGCCACACCAAGCGTGTTCACAAGACATAGTGCCGTCTGATGCCGTCACTTGTTCGGATCGATGCAGCATGGCTTGTCTGACGCCCTGTTTCGAAATGCTGAAGAACTCCGAAAACGGATAGACGATTGGATCGTTGCTAAATCAACACGGTATTGCCATACTGCCAGGAAGATTCGAAAATATTTTGTACTAATTTTTCCCAATAATTGCCTTTTTAAATGAAAAAATGATCAGAATACATGAAAGCACCCATGATGTAGTTGTAAGCATTTTAAGCAAAATAATAATAAAGCAAGTCTACGCCCTTATTGATATAGTGGATACAATACTATATAAAAATGCATAAATGAAACCCTTAAAAAAAAATGTCAAAGCAAAATAAATTTTTACATTTTTAAAATTAATTTTTTTTTTTTTTTTAAATTACTAGTTTTCTTAGAATGATATATAAAAAAAATATTAATAGCGATACTACATAAATCAAGCGCTTTAATTTATATCCAAATACATGCATAAATACTATTATTTTATTACCACGAAACTAATGTGTGACAATAACAATAACAACAACCACCAGCCAGTGCCGACTCAAACATCACCCAACCAGTTACATATACTATATGTATAATAGTGTCAGTTAAAAGACACATCTTATAAGATAGACACGTCGCCGTCATACGGTCATACGGTGTTGCATATGCAAGATTTAATTACAGTTAAGCTAAAGCCGAAAAGAAAGATGAAGCAGAAAAATAATAATAATAATAAGAAGAAGAAGGGAAATAAAAGAAGAACAAGTAGTAACCAGTTAGTTTGTCACTCAATTTGTCTGTTAGCTGTAGATACTAATTGTAAGTTAATATTATTTATATTTATTGAATTAAGAATTCCCACGTTTTAACCTTAAACAAAAATTTGGTTTTTTAAAAGCCTAAGCCTGTATGTAATGGTAGTGGTTGTTTATTTATCTATCTATCTTTTTTTTTTTTTTTTTTTGCTATTAAACCAATGAAAAATTATTTAATACATTGAAATTAATATTGATGTAATATATTATTTATTTTTAGCTGTATAAGTGTATAAACGTATATTATGATGACCTTGTTATCGTTTAATAACATCTTATGACCAAAAGAAGATTTTTCAAATTATAGCGAAAAATGGCAAATGTAATGTATGTCGCCGATGAGCAAATAACAAAAATTTGCCAAAACAGACAGTAACCACTGAAACACACATACATATCCATATATATTGTGTATATGTTTGTTTACTTCAGGCGACAATTTATGGCACATGCTTTAAACGAATTGTTAGTACATACTACTTTTTATGCTTATTACCTAAGCAAGTGGTTACACTGACTCGAGTCTTGCGTTTGTAACAACTAGAGATAGGCGTCAGAAGATTTCATAGTTATATATATTATGGGTCAGTATAAGAGATTTTGAAGCGATTTCACCATATCCATCTATTCATCCATGCATCCATGCGTCCATGCGTCCATGCGACCATGCGTCCATACGTCTTCCATCTGACGTTTGTTACTAGAAGGACTACAATCGCTAATATTTTGNAATATTTTGTATGCATTTTTCAATCGTAGCAGGATTGTAAAAGTAGTTTGTTACGCCCCCCCCCCCCAAATTTTTCTTATCTTTTTTTAAAATTCTCAGAATCTTCGTACTTTTTATTTATTTCCGCAGTTTAAATTTAACAATAAGAGCGATTCGCTCATGATGGTCGGATCAGTAAAAAAAAACCCGCATCTTGTTGAGAAAACTGCGAAAAATTTGAAGTCGGGCGACTTGAATCGTTTCCACGATATGTTAGCTTGAGATTTGCAAAAAAGTCAGGGCGAGAGAAGGTTCCCAAGCGAATACATTGATTGATCAATCATATTAGAAAATTTTTTCACTTGAAAGTCCATCATCCAGTGCAAAAAGTTTTTATACTAAACCCCAAAGTCAGTGTGCACGGGTTCAAATCTCAGTGCGGTAAAGTTTACTTCAGCGGTAGCTATAGTGAGTTCTCAATCGGTAAAAGCATAATACTCATCGATTTGACTCACATCTGCTAGGCTTCGACCACCGTCTCCATATTTCTTTCTTTCATTCTCTCTCCTTCCGTCTTTCTGACCTTCACCACGTTACGCGAATAGTGGACATCCTTTGGGTGATTGGTCACAAAAAAAAAAGTTCACATTTTTTTTTAAAACGTTCACCCCGGCCACACTCACACTCGAACAATATATTTTAATTTCTTCTCCAAACGAAATTGTGGGCATGGTAAACTTCCAAACATTTTTAATGCAATTTTTTGGTTTTGAAGACAGTCGACTTATTTGTTCAAGAACATTTGATCGAAATTAGATTTTTCGTCCATACATCGTCCGCTAGTCCATTTCATCACTTTTTGAGAAGAAAGTTGAGTCTTTTTAGAAAACATTAAACTGAGACGAATTTTTCTTTAATTCCTAACAAGGAAAATATAAGGATTTGGTACTTTTGTCATTCCTACTAGAATTCTCAGAAATGCCCACTAGAAATGTGTTAAGGTAAACATTTAATACTTTTATATGCTCTTTTCAAACCTCTCATATACCCATTACCAAGAGGCCGTTTCTTTCGTATTAACTCAGATGAGTTAATAATCTTGCCTTCGTCTTAAGAATTTATGCTTTTAATTCCTTTCATTATCCGCCAAAATCCAAATTACAGATTGCGTAAATTATACATACATAAATACAATGCTCACGATCGGTTAATTCTATCTTTGTGTTATTACGAATTCTTGCCCATTTACAAGAAATCTTAAGATTCTGCATTTTTTTTTTTTTCGATGAAGGGATTACTCTTACCGATAGGCTCACTGCCGATGCGGCCAATCCCTATCGCATTGTTTATCCCCCTTTTTCTGGCAATCGCCTTGTTACGGTTGTTGTCTATAAAAGACATTTCCCGAGTGATTGATCATATCATAGAAAAAATATAAAAATAAATAAAAGCTAATCCGCTCACAGAGCGTAATTAACGCTTAAGTCTGTTCTAATGTTTCAAAGAGCTTGAAGGACGTTGTTTATAGAAAAATTTAAAGCCTACTTGGGTCATTTACAGAAGCAAATTAATTAACAAACGGCCTTGAAAATTGCTGCTACATTTTTATGGTACGACGTCGCAGTAAGACACCTGCGAATAAGTCCGTCAGCCCACCGTCAGCTCAATAATACGCTTAAAATAAACCTAAAATGAAACCCTGAAAAGTTGAGTACATAAAATTCGCCTTAAAACGGATATATTTTTACAACTTGTTATTTATTTATTTATTAATTTTTTTTCTCAATTATAACGAATTGATTGACAGCCATAGAGTAAAAAAGTAAATGTAAAAAGAAGTAAAATGTAAAGTTAATTAAATATTAAAGATGACATTTATTGAGATCATCTACAATGCAAAAAAAACAAAAAAAAAAAAGTTATCATAATAATGATAATAAGAATCCACTTCTGCGTTCAACAACTCTTTTAAAAATTATTATTTGTCAAGTCAATATTATTTTTATTTCATTTCTAAAAAATGCATATAAGTGCTTTTGTTTAATTATACGAATCATTTATTGTATATAAGACGTAATAAATTATTACATAATTTCAATTATTAAATATTAAGCATTTTGACTTCTTTCCCAGCATGGTCGTTACTTTCAGATCGCCGCTCAAGATCAACTTGGAATTATAAAAAGTGAAGGTGATAATTTAATATAGAAAATAAAATAAAATTAGAAAAAAAAATAAATAAAAAAAGCACATTAGTAGGCGAAGGCGTAACATCAGACACTGTAATTGAACTTATATCGCATTGAAGAAGCTTTGAGAAGAGAGCTAATAACTTAAATAAAACTTTTAATTAGTAAACTTTAGCTTCTAATAAACATGAACGTGAAATAATCATATATCGCTTCAACAAGATGAACACCGGAAACGACCTTTTAGGATTTCAATTGCATTGTGCATATACCCAGTAAATGTCACGTGGTCAGCACCACACCGCAACAAAAGTTAACCAATAGAAGATACAGAAGCTTTTCATGTTGTAAAAATTATAATGACAACGTTTGTCTAAGAAGAATTATATCTTCTGACTGGCACTTAAAATCTGTTTGCAATGAAATAACACAATTTTTCACACTTAAAAAGATGTTGACCTATAATAACCTTGCAAACAAAACAAATATTCATCGAAATAGGAGATACCGTATTGACCATAATCGAGAGTAGCTGGAGGTGCGATCATCTCAATGATCTCAATGTGCAGCGGCTCAAAGGGGACTTAACTTTATAGACATACAGAATGCGTTTCCTTTTTTTATAAATTGGGTCCCATTCCCCACCAGCAGCATATGCGACTTGTAGACTAAACATATTTGAGCTCCATGGCCTTGTTGCTTAATGAGGGTTTCTCAAAACACTTTCGCTTAATATGATTATGCCTTCGGGTTAAGTCAAATACTTAGAAATATCACGTTAGATAGAATTATTATTTTGGAAGTTTTCACATTTACTACTGGGAACTACTAGGATCAAAAGACGAGGTGTACGCTCTCCACAGAAAGTTGAAGTCAGACCAGTTGGAATAACTAGGAACACACGACAGAGACTTGTGAGGACGTTTCGTCCCTTTCCTTTGGCTGGGGCAGCTCAGCGGCCCAGGTGAGGAAAAACACAAGAAAATTTCTATTTGCAGTGATTTGATCCTTTCATTTATTAATCGATTACATTTAGCGAATTTAATTCAGAGTTTATAAATTGTAAATTGAGCCTAACTTCAACTGACTGGCTCGAAAGCCTCACTACGACTTCTTGCCGGCTCGAGAGCCCAACATTGACTGCCTAAAACTAACTTTCTCTAACCTACTCGTAACCTATACTTATTCTGTCTTATGCTATCCCTAATCTATTCCTAAACTATTTCTTATTCTATTCCTAATCTATTCCTAAACTATTTCTTATTCTGCTCCTAAGCTATTCCTAAGCTATCACTTATTCTATTCCTAGGCTATTCCTAAACTCTTTCTTATTCTATCCCTAATCTATTCCTAAGCTATTACTTATTCTTTTACTAAGCTATTCCTAAGCTATTACTTATTCTATTACTAAGCTATTCCTAAGCTATTACTTATTCTATTACTAATCTATTCCTAAGCTATTACTTA
>KK502552.1:0-21162 GCA_000688735.1 Glossina austeni
CATCATCGATACCGATGTGGTTTAAATCACTTCTCTGAAAATCCTTTGGCAAGATTCCGTAGGTGAAAGGGTTTGCCTGCTCACGGGCATGATAAGGAATTTCATTTTCAGCATTATCACTATCTGGGAATACTACACCAGCAGAAGAAGCAGCCATTTGAATATGAAACTTTTCTCGATATTCCATTTAAATATGTGAACATTAATTTTATATATACGCTTCTGCCGATATGTTTTTACAATCGTCAAGGTGCTCAAATTATACTACAACTTAGAGCTCGCCGTCATTTCGAACAACATATACATATATATATATATATATATATGTGTGAATATATACATTTATATATATTTATTCATATATATCGCCAAAATTAATGCGTGTGCTTTTGCTTGGCATGTATGCAGAACCACTTGTGTTTTTTTTTAGAACAATGAGCGCGCATCGAACTGCGAACTGTTCTTTTAGAGTATTATCGCTTCACGGCAAAATAAATCACAATAAACTTTTATCTAATCAAACCCAATAAGACACTAGCGTGCAAATGTACCTTCTGATCTGTAAAGACAATCCCAAAGAGCTTTCAAGAGCTTAAAAACTTTTCTCCGCAAATAATGTACGTAATTACTCAGAATATCTATACATTTTCTCATATCTTTTGTTAATGCGGATCATAATAGCTGCTAAAAGCTTGCTTCCTCAAGATAAATAATTCCTAACTAAAAATTTTTATACAAAATGTTTGACAAACATGTGCGTCTGTAAGGCGCTGACCTGGCTGATCTGGTGCAATCTAGGGCGCAAATGAAAACCAAGCAAATGCTATGAACACATGTGGACAGAGAAATAGGTGCGTGCTGTTTTACGCTGGTGGAGGGTAATTTTTTTCCATTTTCCACTTACTGTATATATTTATCATTTATTTAAACATAGTAACATTTTCACATTTTTTAAGTTTATTTAAAAAAGTGTCGCATGTTCCCAGTTGTACAGTAAAATGGGTGTATGTACAAAAAATTAAAAAGGAAGCAAAATATTGTGATCATCACAATCAATACCCAGTATAATCACTATCCTCTTTAAGCACACCTTCGGTTTTTGCAGGGATGAATGAAATTAATTATCGCAGGTCTTTATATCACAGTTGTTGAATATTTGTTGACAAGGGCACGGGGTGAGAGAACATTATTGGAAAATGCTTAAGACGTCTTAAATGGGCCTCGCTTTGTTAAAATTGTAATGCGATTATCGGAAGTAGGAAATTTTTTAACTAGTCCGCGGCTTTCAACGCTCATGACAAAATTATATGACCGGCCTAGTGATATGGCAATAAATTTACAACCCACGTTCCCACTTTGCGCTCGTTACTTCAAGACTTTAACATCAAAAATTCGACTTATATCATTCCAAAGTTGCTCTATTCAATAATTTTGCATCCGCGTTTCTCATTTTCAAACATAATCTTGGGAGTTCATCTGTAGATGCGTTCCATTTTACCAATCGCACACGCGTTAAGGGGTGTCTAATGCGGATGTCGGGGTTTTGTAATTACACTTCTGTCGTCAGTATAGTTTCCTCCTCTAGTAATAAACAGAACTTGTTGAGTACAGTTTCAAAAGAGGCATTCTTGATGCCTTACATACGAAGAATTAAGGCCAATGCCAACAAAATGCTGAATAAATCAATATCCGCACATAGATCCCATCATATTTTCAATTCTATATGGGAATATGTTATTGCCTTTTGTGTTTTTGTAACAATCTACATAGAAATTTGACATAGAACTCAATAAAAAGGATTTGAATTTTATGCAGAAATAGCATTTGTAACTTGGCTTCACTTGCACAAAACATATGATTTCTTCAAATTCAAAAGAAGCAAGCAAGGGATGCAATGCATATTATGAATATTATGAATTTATGATGAAATAAAATTCACTAAATAAGTTACAAATACAAATATTTATTGTTTCTTTATCTACATACACTTTTTAGTAAAGCGACTTTTTCTCTTCCTTGCTGTATTTTTCTTTCCACAAAATTCTGCTTTTTTGCTCCATCCACTCTTTCATAATAAAGTAAAAACTTGGCATCATTTACAAATTTTGTTTGAGTGTAAAGAATTACATTTGTTTCCGAATTCTACGTGGAATACGGGAAAAACACTGCATATGCCAGACGAAAAAATCCCTACTTACTTAAAAGAAAAAGCCTTAGCTTAAAACTTAACTTTAATTTAAACGTAATAATGAAATTCTAGACTTTTTGCGTTACTGAACAAAGTCTCTCACAGTCTATTATGCGCGTAAAACTTAGAAATTTACTTAAGAGATCGTAATGAATTTAAAATGGCTGCACTTTTATAAAAGGTACGCTTTCCTAATCCGCAGCCAAAGGTTAAAATGAAAACGATTAGATGAGTGAATTAATGTTTTGATTTATTTCAGACTTTATATAGTATTTCTACTTAATATTCATATATAAATTATGTATCTTTATACTAAAAAAATTAAAGCTAAATATAACGCACCTTGGTTAAAATATTGATATATCGACATGTTATAACATGAAAAAAAATCGTTTGGTCTATTAAGCATCTATTGGAGACCACATTACACATTGTACAGAAGCTTCATTTCTTTTTTTTTCTTTTCCTTTCGCTGTTTTTTTATTTATTAAAAATTAAGTCGAACTATTAAATTTATTGAAATTGAGTAAAGAAATAATTTTGTTCGTCATCAATAATGCTGCAGATTCATTATGGTCCCGAAACAATTTCAATAATTTAGTTAAAGCTAATAAAAAATTATATTTAAATTTTATCTAATTATAAAGTGTACGCAAAATTTTTTTTTACGAATTTTTATGTATGCTAATAACAATAAGGGCAAAGCAAAAAATGAAACATCGTCTAGAATACTAAATATGCAGTCAGTTTAGCCTCGTGTGTAAATCGTGTAGTCGCGTTATTGCATAAAAATTTACAACGGTTCGTAATAATCCGTATAAGCGGAAAGACGCTCGACATCTATAGTATAGAAATGTTAAATAGATTTTTCTCCTTAAGATACGATTAAAATTTTTTTCAACAATAATAATAATGGACTTGGCCCGCATTAAAATGCTTCCTGCAAAGCAATTAATTCATCTCTTAAGATGAACGCAGAAATGTGCATACGCGCACTAAGTACTTCCAGTCAGCCCATGAAGTCGTTAATGTGTATTTCGCTCTATAGAGATGATCGCAAGAGTTCTATAAAAGCGGTTTATTTTTTCCTTTTCCTTAGAAAAATGAACAACAATAATAGAGTAAATTTCAAACTTTTCATTGGTTTGCTCAGATCAATCTTAATCCAGTTCGAAATATGAGAATTACGATTTTGTCTTAAGGACTCATGCAATAGTCCCCGAGGTCGTTTAAAGTCTGAGCAATTATAATCACGGCGTTGTGCGCACATATCTTTGTGTTCATTTGTAAATATGTATAAGTTATTGTAATTCTTCATTTGTGCTATATGAACCTGATATCTCCGTTAAAGCTGGAAGAATATTATCACCGGATGATGGCCTGCTGATAAATATATCAATGAGACGTTTAGTATAGAAGACGTTAAATAATACTAACCTTTCAGCAAATAAGTTACATGAGCTAGGCGCAGAATTCGATCGTCCCGCATTTGCAAAACGCTCGAAACGAGATCCACCAGTTTTAGATCTACCTTTAGAGAATGGATTCCCAAATGAATGTTTCTTCAACATAGTTTTGATCAGGATTAAAGTATCTAATCTTGGTATGCTTCGAACGACACCGTTCACTTCTTCATCGTCTACATGAACCAATCTACAGTTTTCTTCTTCACTTGGCAAAGGCTGTATACCATCTTTAGTTACCCATTTAAGCATCTGAAATAAAGTTTACGTTAAAGAAATATTAAGGGTTCTGCCTCTTCTTTTCACTCATTAGTATGCATTTACAGTAGCTTTAAAAATTGATATGGAATCTAGTTTCAAAAACTGAATAGAAAACATGTTATTTTATAATAAACATTCATAAACGAAAATGATCACTTGAGGACCGATCCCACACATTGTTCATTCAGCAAATGACTAAAGCTCTCCTTTGCAGAGACAGGGCCTTTTGTCTATAAATCTAATCCTAGCTAAGGTGTGACCATACGTACCTTTAATTGCGGTAAAGTGATACGCTCAGTAGGCCTTTTCTTTAGCATTCTTTCGACACAATCCCGAAGCTCGGTGCTGATAACAGGAGCGTCGGGATAATGCACGCATTCAGTTCTGATCTTTTCATACAAAATTGGGATCGAATTGTGTGCGAAAGGAACATTTCCAAACACTAACGCGTAGAGTGTTATCCCTAAAGCCCAGATATCTGCAGCTTTTCCACAATAAATGTTTGGCTAAAGAAGAAAAGCAAAATTATTGGATTGCGTAGCAAGCCCGAGTAAGAGCTAGATGCGGTGAACACAGCAAATAAACGAAGACAATTTCGCTCAACGCACCTGACCAATGTTTAATGTCTCCGGTGCTCGAAAGGCAGGTGTTCCTGCAATAGAACCGCTAGTCATGATTGCACTTTCTCCAATGAATTCATTGCAAACTCCCAGATCAGCGATTTTGACGCGACCGCAATCGGTCAGTAGCAAATTTCCGGGCTTAAGATCACCATGAATAATACGCTGGTGATGCACTGAAAAATTTTTAATGTTTAGTTCAAATTTTCTCTATGATTTAATGGTTTAATTATACAAGTGTTTCTACCTATTCGACTATTCTTAGTTAATCTTAAACACTGTTAGATTTTGAGGCTTATAGACTACAAGTAAATGAGGAATAAATAGAATTCTACAAGAACTTCACTGACTGGCTTAAAAGCTTGAATTTACTTACAATACTCTAATCCCATCAAGGTATCTCTGAAGACTTGGCAAGCTCTTTCCTCACTTAGTGGGTTTTTAGTTGGCACAGCTAGGATTTCTCCTTGTTTAACCAATTCGAAGACCATATACAAAGAATCTTCAACTGGATCATCAAGAACTTCAACTAGTTTTACAACATTTGGATGATCGAGTTTTTTTAACACAGCAATTTCGCGATAGACTCGATCCAAAGGCGAAGTAACTTTTTTTGGACCACGTTTTATAAAACCCGTTTGTCGTAACAAGCGACGTTTCGATAAAATTTTCATAGCATAGTGTGTTGAGTCCTCTTCAGAATAGGCTAACTTCACTAGCCCATAAGAACCCTATAATGAAGAAGAATCAGATATTGTAAATTGTGAATTTTGTTTATATATTTATTATGCAGACCTGACCGATTTGATCCAATAATTTATATTGATTTAATTGTAGGAAACTTCCACTTTGTTCGATAGAAACGCGTCTAGATTCACGAAGAGCCGGCCTACGTCTATTTGATTGAGGACTATTACAAGGACTTGCGTAAGGGCTATATGGAACATTTGGAAAAATCGGCCGCGCTTCTACGGATTGAGTTTTCAAGTCTAGCTCCCCCTTTTGCATTGCCCTGGTGCGATGCTCCATATCTAAGTCTTCAAGTCTGCATTCAATATTTCGTTTATCACAGCATTCATCATCATGATCACCATCATCATCATCATCATCATCATCATCATCATCATCATCATCATCATCATCTATTGATATGTTTTTCGCATCCTGTTGAACATTTTCGTTGACTTCTGGGTGTTGAAAAAACAGAGTCTCATTTGCGTTAAATATAATTGATTGCGATTTGTAAGAAATTTCAATAGATATGGATTTTAAAAATGGGGATTGCCTTTGAATTGTTAAAGCTGGATTGGTGCAATGAGATTTGGTTAATTTGAAAAGCAATTGAGAGGAACAAGCATTTTTTATTTCATTTTCGCAACATATGCCCGCGAAATGACTTAATCCGGCGCATGCAAATAAACGTGCTGATGAACATGAAGATTGACATGCAGGATAAGATTTTAATTGGCTATTATCCGAACATTCGCTTGATAGGAGCTTGTTGTCCAGATTAGTACAGTCTGTAAGTGATTGATTTATTGCTTTACCTCTGTCGGTGCGTTTTCCACACTCGCTTGTATCGTATGGCATCTCAGCCAAATGTTCGCTTAATGCCTTCTTTCGAATGTTTGCGCTATCTCCGCATCTTTCGATCGATGGATCGTGTACATTAATGTTTTCCTCGCTATAACTACAGCCTTTTTTTACGAAAACATCATTTTGTTTTCTTTGTGCGCTTTTTATTGTGCTTAAGTCTGTCAAACTGCACTGAATCGATTCTTCAGGTTTCTGGCCGCCTTCCCTTATTCCATTTTCTTTATCAAACTTATCTACGATCAAACATTATACCTCTTCCATCAGTGTTTCCATTTACATGGACTTATCACATTATTATTGCATTTATTACCTTTCTCTCTCCACGCACGTCGCTCGGATTCATGTTTGGGATTACTTGATAACATTCCATTTTCTTGGCATAAACTGGTTGTTATATCTCGACAAAGTCCTTCCATTTCGTCCTGTTTATCACTCAACCGGTTTTCCATTGCACACCTGTACAATGTTTTTTTAATTCAAACGATATTTTGATGCCGTTTTTCTGTAAGGAACGTAGAAAACAAAAAACAAAGGTAATCTTTAAACGCAGTTACTAAAGAACACAAAAAGCTTATTTTATTTTTGTAGTGGACCAGCCAATTAATTAATCAATCAATCTTTGACATTATCTTTCACTTAACTACTACTAACTGCATCTGCCAAGATCTTCCCTTATAAATGCATAAATTCGATTAAATTGATTTTCACGGCTGCAAATACATTCACTCCATCGATAGTCATTCTTCTCTAATACCTTCAGAATATTGCAAGCGAAACTTAACGTTTCCTTCGGTTAAAATATCGATTTATGCCTAAACCTAAGCAGAATAATTTCAGTGCATTATTATTATGAGAGAGTTAGAGAGAGAGAGAGAGCAAGAGAGAGAGAGAGAGAGAGAGAGAGAGAGAGAGAGAGAGAAAGAGAGATAGAGAGATAGATAGATAGATAAACAGAAAGAAAGAAAGAGAGAGACAGAGAGAGAGAGAGAGAAATAATTTATTTAAGGATCAAAAGTTGGACATTCGTTGTGTCCCTAAATTTTACAGAAAGAAAGCAATTTAATTTGCAAATTTTATTCCTAGATCCTAGGGTATCTAGGGATTATCGCGAAAAATATGAGACAAAATCGAATTTCTAGTTTCTTTTATGACGAAAGTTGAAAAATTATAAAATGCTTAGGAGGTAAGTTAAGTTCGCAGAATTTGTATCACGTCGGATGATGTTTCCAGCATCGTCCAATATGCGGGCATTCATAAAAACTATTCCTTTGCAGGAAAATAATGCGGAATTTTTTGTGTATTATTAGCAAACCGAATGAATAACTGTGTTAGACGAAGTCTAGGTCTAGGGTATCTAGTGGCCTTGGGCTTTGCCCGACTGTAATATTCTTGCTTGTGTTGTTCGATTGAAGTGCAGTTTTTCTGTTCATTCAACGCATTCAGTAAAAGGATATGTAAAATATTGAATGCTCCCAATTTCTACTTTTCACCCGATCTAAATCGCATTTATCTCACTAGATTTGAATACGTAGTGTAAGTGCACCTATCTATGCATTACGCATTAATGACATTCTGTTGTGCGAAATTTCTTGGGCAAGAAACTTGGAATATTTTCCATACAATGCTATCCCAATTTATCCTAATGGATGATAAACTCTTCTATACCGGAATTTTACTTTGTAGCAAATAAGGGATAGCAAGGTAAGGGGTAATATAAAAGAAAATTCAATTAAAATCAATCGAGTAACGATTAGTTCGGCCCAGTGGAATGGAGAGTACGCGCGCAATCAGGCATAAATAAATGTCTAATCTATCCGCGATAGACAATACGCCATACAATCTGTTGCATATACATTCATTACACACACACACATTAACTTATTAAGTAAGTTTTGCTCTTTCAAGTGTAAAAGCGGAAATTTATTTTTAGAAAAATAAATTCATTCTATAAAGCGCTCGTCTTCTTTCGTTCTCTTCTCGATTACTTTCACATCAGTTATAGTGTGTCTTGCTTCGAGTGGAGATAATAACCTAAAGCATGGAAACATATTTAAAAAAACCGATATTCTTCTTATTATTATCTGTTCTCTATTTCTCTCATCTCAATCGTAATCACACAGCGCGCGGTTACTCCCAATATAAATACACTTCAGAACGATATTATGTAGCCCTGGAAGATACCGATCATGTGAAGAGAGGATTTCAAGCATTGTTGCGCAGCTTCCTAGAGAATTTGCAAAAAAATCTTTCCACTTCCACATTGCTTAATGTGGCTGCGAACACGACCGATGTGATTGAAATTGAAAATCGTCACCACAAACTGACAGACCTTTCCTCATTTTTTCAATATTCCTCCGAACAAGCTGCCTTACTTGCCGACAAAATCGAGTTATGCTTTGAGATCACAAAAAATGAAAGTGAATCGTATTTAAGGAAATGGGAGGAAATACGATGGACTCCGCCTTCAATATCAACCGAAGTGAAGGCGCTCGTGGATGAATATTTTATCGAAATGCAATCTTTTCATACAATATTCTCGGAAATTATTGACGATTTCTTGGAGTATATTGCTCACGTGTTAAGATCCGTCCGTGATATATTTATCGAATATGCGGACATACAAACAGATAGTTTTCGTCGCTTCAAAACGATTAAACTGTGCTACAATCTCTATATGGACTTCTTGCAGCAGTGGTCGGCCATCATTTTCAAATGCACAACTGCGACCGATTTAAATACAGCTTATGATGTTTACACCACCAGCGAGACAACATCTAGACACGTAATGAAACAGCTGGAATTTCGCATGCAACGCCTTCATAATTGCTTAGCTTCCCGTGATTACCGGATACGATGCCAATTTCTACGCAACCCTGAGAAAGATTTGTCAAAACTTTTCATTAAGCTAGACGAACTACAGCAATACTTTGATATTAAAATAAAAAGAGGGCGTGTCAATAGCAATCGCAAACGAAGAAGTGACATCAGCGAAGGCCATAAGAGCGTTGGACTGAAGTTTAAAATGCAGATAAATCGAGAACACAACTCAACGGCCGACAATGAAAACAAGTGCATACCTGTCGACTTTCCTTATGAATATATGTCAACGAATTTAAAGAAATGCTTCGATTTTCTTTTATGGGAAAACAAATAACATAACCACGATTTTTAATTCATTGATAATTCATTTAAAAAGACTACTAATTAAATATATATTCGCTTTGACAAAACTATCCGATTACTAAGATAAGGAGTTTAGATTAATAAAAGATTTTTATTGTTGTTCTTCACAGGTCTTTCTATGCCCACCACTGTAGGATGGAGATATGCTCGTTTTGTTGCTTTTCCATAATATATGTACCACCTAAGAAGAGGCTTCGGAGGTCTAATAAAGTGTATATATTCTTGATCAGCATGAAATTCTGACTCGATTAAACCATGCGTCTACATGCCTGTAAGGTGTGTTGTTGGCACTCCCCTGATTCCAAGAATGAAGATGTCGGCTTTAAATTGGGTAGAAACATTGGAGGTTTTTGCACGCAGGTTGGTATTGAGAACGGGAGAAATTGGTCAGAGCAAAAGCCGAGAGTGGATAGTAAACTGAATGCAACTCAGTTTTTCTGAACAAGAATTTGTGGGTTTTTTTTGTGTTCGTCACTCAGAAAATACACGTGCAACATAGGAGGTTGCAATTTTCCACATTTCCTTTACGAAACACTCTACTGGTTACGTGCAAAAATGGAGAAAATCGGCACAAAGCTACAAATGATTAAATTTTTCTTTCTTTCACTACATTCCCCAAACGAAGATTTATTATCTGCCCAAAAATGGATTAATCCTAAACTAAGTGCGGTGGGTACCGCGATCTGGTGCATCAATTTTTTCTAAATGACACCAGCGATACGGTTATCACATAGAAGGGCTTAGAGAGTAGAATACGACAAGCTAAGTCTGTTAATTCTAAAATAATTGTGGTAGACATGATGACGTAGTGGATAAATGTTCTCTTAAAAATAGCTTCGATATGGGTATCGAATGAAAGGACTTGGAGTGTAGAATGCGACGAAGATATTGATAGTAGTGGGTATGCGAAATTCGGCTCCCGTCAAATACAATTTTCTTATCTCTTTTTTTTTTTTTTGTATCCAAACCCATTTCGAGCATTTAATCAATGGAAGACAATACATTGAAGGTCTTTTAATCAAAATCTGTATAGAGTTGCATAACAGGTCGCGTCTAGAACGGCAACATCTTACTTTGTATAAGAAAACAAAGCTCGACTTCAATGTACAGCCTCGATGAATATCACGACAACTATTCAGAATCCGAACATAAGTTTCGCTCTGGATGACCTGTTGCCACTATTACGGTCTTTATAAATGCTTTAATAAACAAACATCCAGAAATCTTGCCTGAACAGATTGCTGGGCCGACTAAATGTCGATATTTCGACTAGAATTTGTTGCTTAAAGCACTTTTAATGTAATTCGATCATCGATATATGGATTTCTTATGTCTTGAGATCCCACGACGATGCTCGATCACTTGCACACAATAGTTTAGGGAGTTCGAACTTGTTTTGCAATTGCGCTGTTGTTTTGTCTGCAAAATCTTTGATTCTAAGGTAAGGTCAAGAGAGTCTTACTAATAATTGAGTAATTGGTTACTTAACAATATTGATTAAGTGAGTGATTTGTCGTCTAACTTGGTCTCTAGATCGATACAGATCTTAGATTTATCTACATAAGCTGCCTATTATTTCTGTGCATTTCAATTACCACAGGATGGACATTTAGAGTGAAGTAAATAGAGTGAATACAGTTAAATGGAAGCACAGCGGGAACCTGCGAGTATTTATTTTAATTCTCTACGTCACCTAAAGTTATGAAATAGTGCTGAATATCGGAGTTAATCTAAATTTTTCTCAGGTCCAAGTACCTAGCATCAGAGTTAAGCCAGTCCACGTTCTGAGTATCGGATTTAATTCATCTCCGGCTTTTGTAAGCAATTGTAGACTAATTTACTGATTAGTTTAAATATTTTGTAGATTACAACGTTCGCGGTCTCTTTAAGCAGTGGAATAGATGAAAGATGAAAATTTTCCATTAAGTGGAATTCAAGCAAGCAGCCAAAAAAAATAAGTAAAAATACTACAATCGGCCAAGGCCGACCTTTAAATACCCTACCCACCTACCCACTTGGCCTAACACAGGTATTCATGTAACGATTTCTCAAGATAAGGCATTATGTGGGAAGCAGTTGGAACCGAGCCACTTTCTATAGCAGCTGCCATGGGGCCAAAACAGGTCGGCGCACCTAATTTCTTTAAAATATCTCCAAAAGTTGCGGCCTGTAGGTTAAATACAGAAAAACACCGCGGGCAGACAGGCAGATACATGGATACGTGGACGAACGGACAGACAGGTTCCGATCGGAATTTCAGAAAGCGATTCTGAATCGATCGATAGAATAAAGGGTAAGTCTATCTGATGGCCTTCCGCACAAGCTTCATATACACAATATTCATATACGCGTGCACCACAGGCGATCTATGGAATAAAGCCGAAAAACATTTCGAAAAATTCTACATAAATAAATTATAATATTTTTATTTTTGTTTTTATTATATTTTTTATGTGCATATAAATGATTCAAAATGAATTTGTTTCTACTTCGTCTTTATGATGGTTCGTTCATGTCAATCAATACAAGAGCTATACAATCGTTTGTATATATAATCTTTATTGGTATAATTCCATTCATTTGTTGACCTATTTGCTCAACTTGGGAGACCAAGGCACTAATATCGTTATGCAATAGGCTTATGCAAGGTATTAGATATTCAAAATATGAGGATCTATCTTCTATGCAGGCTTGCATTTGATCGACAATATTCATAGCGACATGAAGGGCTTGCATAAATAGCTCGCTAGTCGTTTTGCATAACAAAGAGTTTGATTTCAAATTAAGTTGACAGCACTTTTGTAACTCTTTTGCACTATTTTCGATAAATTCATCGAAAGTCCGGCATCCGTCTTTGTATAAAGTTGTTTTATTAACGGATCGCACTTTCTGCTTGATCTGTACAATCCACCAATCAAACTCGGCGGTATTATTAATTAAAGTTTGATTAAACTGCGTTATCGCCCATTCCAGATATTGATCAGTATTGCTCGCTATGTCAAGAAATCCTCTTTGTATACGCTCTAATTTCTCTACAGTATTCTCCAACACTTTAATGAATAGTGTTTTGCTCAAGTTCACTACTTTATTGCCAAATGTCTCTAATAATTCTGCATTAATGTCCTGCAATTTTTCTAAAAGAACCTCAATATCTGCCGACACTTTCGGTACAGTTGTGTTCGCTACTTTTTTAATATTTTCAAACAACAAATTCAAGTGCTTGAATATACGACGAATCGGTCGCTTCAGGTCACTGTAATAATCATTGCGTTGCTTAGGGCTATCAAATTCATTTCCATTCATGTTGACATTAAACGTTGATGTATTTTCACGCGATAAAGACACTATACCGGCATCCTCTGGCAACTCGCTCGTCAACACCGACGATGTCGATATCGACAACACGACGATGATAAAAACAAAATTCAACATTTCGTTTCAAATTATTTGTTAAGTGCAAAAAATTAACCGACAAATGTTTGACTGATTTGGTTTGTGAATCAATTCTTGATGTAAATACTTTCCTAGTTGTGTGTAAATTAAGAGTCGATACGGAATCATGGAATGTTATCAACAAGCGATTTAATAGCATACACATTGCTTTTCTTTCTTTTTTTTGTTTTTTTTTTTTTCTTTCCTTTTTTTTATAAATAAATTTTTTTCGTATGTAGCCATACAAATGTGTATGTGCGAAATATTACTACAACCGGTACTCATTATTCTCATTTTTATTCTACATTTCGCCATCGAAACGGGCAAAATGCGCATCAGAAATCCTATACAGAAATATTAAGTCCTACATCTCTCTCTCTCTCTCTCTCTCTCTCTCTCTCTCTCGCTTATTGCCATCAGCTTGATAATCGGTCAGATTGGCGACAGATTGAACAAGAGGTCGATCTTTACATAACCTCTTGACTATTTTATAGGTCTCACCAAATTTCCAAATGTCTCCATTTGTAGTTTAAGCTAAATATTAATGGATTCATTTATCCGAATCTATTGCTCACCTATTACACACACGTCATAACCAATAATCCTTTCGCAATGATTCTGTGAATCTCTAAGTACCAAATCGAATCCAGGTACACTTCTAATATTATCTTATGAATTTTTTTTCTCCTCATGTTTTTATCATCTTAAATGATCCCTTAATTATTGAAAAAGTATATCTAAAGGGTATTACGAAGAGTCGAATTGCTCATGTAACCAAAAAAAAAAAACGGAGTGCTCCAGCGAAATCACTTCGTAAAACGACTAAAAACTACATCGGTTTTTTTCCGCGAATTATGTTTCTCGAGCCGGTAGCCTTCCCAGTCTTTTCAATTCTGAAGTCAACAATTTCCGGGTAGCATTCTGTGATGAAGGACATTTGTGTTGATGAAATACATTTTAATAGATTTTGCAGATTACTCTGAATCGATTTTTTTTGGGTAAAGAAAAATTTTTACCTAAAACGGATGTAAATCAATATTTCAAAAAAATACTGTTCACTTCACTAAATTTTGAATATTGCGAAGAATTTTTATACTTTACAATGCATGTGGTACGAGGTAGATTAAGTTTGTGCGGATGTATGCAACACCCGGAAAGACTTGAGATAGACTCTTCCTTTATTATTTCGTTTGTCTGTCGGTCTGTCGGTTGTGTTTTGGTACACCGAAGCGTTTTATCCCAGGGGAAAGTGGACTAGATCGGCCCATTTTCTCCACCATCTTCCATATAAGGCCTGATTCGGAAAAGAAGTCATATGAAATAAATTGAAATTTGCAAAATTTCTATATAATGGTTTTCATGACATATATACCAATATATGCCGAAACGGTGGAATTTTTAGTAGCCTATGGTGAAAATTTTTCCATCGTAATACTTTGGCTTAACTATTAGAGGGATTAAATTTAAATTGAACTCTATTCTGTATAAGGATTTTCATGAACAGTAACCTCCCCGGGAAAAAGTTTTAATTTTTAATATCTTATGATGAAAATTTTCCCACAGGATGTAACAATGTAGTAAAAAAATTAACCCTAGGGAATTTGGATCTCACCGGTCTATTTTTCAGAGCCTACCAGAGCCTACCGTAAGCAGAGTTTCTCAACCAAAGTAAGCCTTCATGCGGCGATAAAGTTGAATGAAACTGAAAAAATAATAAAATCTTTGACAAGTAAATCGAATTTGATAAGTTTTGGCCATCCGCCGATATGCTGGCTTTCATAAAAATATTATATTATCATATTTTCAGGAAAATAATGTATTATTACGAAAATGTGTGGACAACAGTATTAAGCGAAGTGGTGCAAGTTATCTAATTGTCGGCCTTGTCCGACCATAACGTTCTTACTCGTTTTGGATTTTACTTTTGCATAGAAAATCGCCACCTGCTGAAGTACAGCTAAGAAGGTGCTGTTTTCTTTGCGAGAGCTGTCGCGCCGTCACGTTGTTTTTAAAAAATTATTGAAAAGTTAATCCAAGCATCTCAGCATATGCACGAACGTACGTGAAAAGATTTGTTTAAATGAATTGATTTCGTAATTATTTTTCAAAAAATGACAAACAACTCCTCCATCAGTTCTCTACCCCCTTTAAGCATGTAGAGTATTTCTATAATTCTAAATACAATAAAAAAAAAACTAGTGGATATTTTTAATCCAACCGCTTCTCTTTTAAACTTCCAATCTTCAATGAATCCGTTAGATTTTGCATACATTAATATACGTATACATGTGTGATGTTTTATTCACGACATTGCTACGAGTTTTGAGTATTCAACAAGATTATAGACGATGTTGCGATGAATGGTTAACGGCTTCAGAAAGTTCTAGTTAATGGATGCTTTGGGATAAATGCTTACAAAATTCGATTTTAATGGCGTCAAGTGCGTCATTCTGGCGTATGACTGGCAAGAGGTCAAATTAAGAAATCGCTGAGTCAACAGTAAACGGTCAGTTAACCATATCGCCCTTACGGGTAATAGTTCTTCCCGGGCTGAGAGAGTGGATTTAGAAAGAAATTGAAGGATCAGAGGAGTCGCACACATAGATAAAAAAATATTTAAAAATTTTCTCAAAATGAAAATTAAATATAAACAATGATATAAAAAATAAACTAACATATTGCGTTATATATAAAGGTACGCAGCACTCAGATCGACCCAACTTCTACTATACTAATCACTTCGGAATCAATTTTGGAATCGATTTAGCCTTGTCTGTTCGTCTGTCTCTCTGTTACCCGACCATCTACTAGGGGGATGCCATAACACCAGGTGTAGAAAACGTGCATGTCAGAAATAATGTTTCCTCAACATTTTGGTCAATATACCTCAGCAAGGAGCAGTCGTAGTACCAATAAATACTGCAACGCAAAAATACATCCTGTAAGGAAATACTTTCACTAGAGCAGTTTTGTCCGAACGATACCAAATGCTATTTGAATCGTTGGCTATTCAAAAACCGAGAGAAATAATAAAGAAAGCAACCCAAGGCCATTTTTTACGTAACATCTGTCCATCCATTTATTAAACAAAGCATGCCCGCGATATCTTCGAAGCACTTAACTGGGAAGTGAACGTCCATGAGAGTTACTCACCAAATTCGAGTTCTTCCGATTACCCCTTGATTGCGTCGTTGGGTCATGTATTTGTTGAGCAGTGTTTAACTTCGTACGGCAATGTCTATTCGTTTCAAAAGTGCCACCTTTTATTATATTGATCAATTCTGAACCGATGCAGAACCATTTTTAAAATCAATTTAAACTTGTATGTCCGTTTGTCTGTCCGTCCGTCTTGCCCTTTCTGCTCGACCTATAGGCTGCTACCTCTAAGATATTTTGAAGAAACTTGGTACACCCGTGGTATGTAATACCATGGTATAAGGTATGTGTGTGTGTTTTCCTTGTTGTTAACTCTTTTTCTCCAATTTTTGGAATCTTGTTCATTGTCTTTTATTACTTGATTTGTCAATAGCTCAGCAAGAATACCTTAGACGGCGGCGCATTTTGAAGTTTTTGAAGAAGACAATCTTTTGTAAATTCCCCTAGCGGGAATATATCTCCACGTCAGCGCGGAAATTCACATTTAAATTGGCGATGAACAAAGAGATCGTATCCATTCCATTTCATCTTTGCTTATGTCCTGCCTGACTGCAATGGCAGGCATTTATGACGCAATTGGGAATACAAATTAAAACTAAAACAAATTAAATTCACACTAGATATCACGCAAGCGTTGGTGTGGACACAAGTCCAAGAACGAGTCTTTGTTGTCATTTACTTAAATTAATAAAAATTCAATTTTAGTTTCATTTAATTACGTTAATAAACAATCGAATTAAGGTTTCATATGCTTTAAATGTATTCTTAAGCAAATAATTCCAGTGCGACACCCGCCCAACATTGTAAGGCGTTGAAATTTCATTTCGTTGTTTTCGTATCCCATAATAGCATAAATTTATCTTCGTACGGTACATTTTCTATCAATGAAATAAATTTTGTTTATTCATAACGTGTACACGCTTGGTATCCTTTTGTAATTAGTTACCTTTACAGCATAGAAACTGTATTGTGCTTATGACGAGTATATTCGTCTCGCGTTGAAAAACAATTAAACAATTAAAGAGCTAATTAATTGCGAATCGATATATCAAGTAATCATTCTTATTAACTAATAATTTTGGCAATTACTATAACACCCTACTTGCGGTACAAGAGTATAATAAGTTTGTGTGGATGTATGCAATACGTGGAAGAACTTGAGATAGCGGCAACTTCCAGAATCACTTTCAGGATCGATCCGCGTTTATTTGTTCGTTTGCCCGTGTGTCTGTTCGGCCGTCTTGCCTTCTTGCGTTCAGCCGGCAGATCGAAAAATTTTTTAAATTTGCTAATAAAATTTGAAAGATCGACATGTTTCGGCCTAACGATCAAAGAACCACTTTTTCGAACATTCCCCCCTTAAAGTCTCACTTTGACAAATCGTTACATGAATATATCGCATTAAACGCAATTGCGTAACGTATTTATGATGGTCTGCGTCCCACTATAGAGTTTTTTACAGTTAGTTGATTTTAAGTTACGTCTGAAAGGAAAACCAATTTGTTTTTTTTTTCTTATTTCTTCTTTAGTTAAGTCAAGTAAACGAGAAACCGTAATTTAATCGCTTTCTCATGTGTATTATTGCGCATGATAGGTTAAATAATCGCTTGTGCTAATTTTAAAAAACAACGGAAACAATCAACAAGAAACACCTGACATTTTAATTTACATTATAAGTGGATTAAGGAGACTACAAGGCTTCGCGTTTTAGACAATATTTTCTACATTTAAAAGTTAATATGACCGTACGTACAGTCAACTCATGCACACACGAAGAAAACAAACTTCTCATTGTATTTATACTTTGTTTCCATGTTTTCAAGAATTGTTAAATTTTTACTTTCATCGTTTTTATTACATGAAGTTTCTACGCTCAATAGATTAACAAATTAATAAAAAAAACATTTCTACCTTTTTTCTTAACTGTCTTTACTAGCTTTTGTGTGTACGAATAAGATTTGAGAGTTACTTTTTTGCACAATGTACAGTCAGTCTCTTCAAACTGTTGTCCATTGTCAGTTACAACCTTTCCCCTCTTCTTTCAAGCAATTTTCAGGCAGGTCGTCTTTTAAAGCTATTCGTGTTCATAAGAATCGAAGCACAGCCCGAACAAATAATAAGTCATCTAGTGAAACCTGCTTTAATCGGAGGGAGTAACGCCTGCTGGTAACGGTGGGTAGGATAGCATATTCCAGATTATAACTACAAACATTTCCTGAGCGTATTGTGCTATACCGAGTCGAATTCGTTCTCACGAAGTCCTAAGCGTTGGTTGAAACTTACTTAAATGCAGCAAACGCTTAGCTGGCGTCCCCTTAATGGAGCCACCAAGGATATTCAGCCTTGTTATTGGTTTGCATACACCCTACCATGATGATTTAGTTTTTGGATATCGTAGAGCATTCACTGTTCTTCACTCGCAGCGATTTAGACGCGCTCCTCCTTTCAATTAATCAGAAAAAGTAAAGTTTCCGATGAATTGGATTTTTCTGGCACAAGATTACATTTATTCACAGCTCCAAGGAACTATATTGTATATGCTATAGTGGCGCAACCGCAACCGCCTAAAGATAGTGCTTGCAAATGAGAAAGAGTCACAGTTTCATTCTGTACCCTACAGTATTAATTGTAATCTCGCTTACCGAACCGGACCGAAGTAATTTGTACTCGCAATATATTCCCCTGGTAACGTACGCCTTGTTCATATGTCCCTGGCTGTGTGTACAAATTTGTTTTTTTTTTTTTTGTGCCTTTCTTTCCTAAATGCACGAACAAACGACATTCTTACTCTACTTATGAAGAGGCTTAAGCCCCAAGTTGTAATAAAGTTTGTTTAAAATTTACTGTAATCTTTTTAAAGCTTTACCTTTTTACTTGTTTTCTGAATGCAAACATTCAGACACATTTATGTATATTTAAGATTTGGCAAATAGTCCCGTTTTCAACTTCCTGATGAATAACAGGCAAAGATCTTCAAATTACGCTCCGCATTAAATTATTATTCGAGTTTTTGCAATTAATTTGTTTATAATGAAGATGTGTCATCGACTTACTGGACATAATAGCATGAAAGAAGCAGAGAACGCAGAGGGCAATATCACTGATTTTGAAAGGGCGTCTCATGGAATTTCCAAATACATCGTATGTCAACAATCAATTTCTTTTTAATGAGTTTAATTTATCTTCAATTTTATTAAAGGGAAGCGAAAATTTAAACACAGTTTGTTTTTTATTTTTTCCTGTTTTAAGATAACATCTCTTTTCCATTTTTAATACGATACTGCAAAAATATTTATTTATATTCCACTGTAAATACGGATTTTTTCTCTTAACAGCTCGCACATCTTCCATTCAATTTATTGGTGTATAAGCTCGGTGCAAACAATTATTATGTCAACACGCACATACACATACACACACACACACGCACGCACACACACGCGTATATATCCCCAAGTGCATCACTTCTTAGTACTTATATGTGCACATATATATAGGGCGGAGGGGGGGTGGGGAGAAAAAAAAATAAAAACCATTTTTACCAAACTAATTTTGTCCACTCATTCTGCGCGCTTAACGCATATATGTTAAGGGAGATTTCTCTCCACCATCGCAATCATATCGGCTTTAGAATATTTTACGAAATTAACTTTTGTTCTTCCTAATAATTTTCAACTTTACAACTGTTTTTAATCGATGCGAAGCGCACGAAACAAGCAACCAACGAAACGCTCCACCTTCACTTTCGCTCTAAAAGCGTGCTTGCAATAAAAAAAGTACTTGGCCGTTTTTTAATATTTCGTATGCGGTTGTGCTTGATGTATAAATAGGTACATATGACTGTTGTTCTTCAATAAAGCGTCAACATTGACTTGCTGAACGGAACCGGAATTTATTCTCACATAATTCCAAATTTTTGGTGCTTACTCTTGTTGAATTGTTACGTTTGTATTTCAAACAATGCCTTCACCGCACCACCATATTCTTCTTCTTTATAAGAATTTCAGTAGCAGTGCAAAAGACGTTCATTTGATTGTTATCATTAATTATTTGCTACTGTTGCTATGTAAAAGAAAGAAATGCTCACAATTAGCTCACTAAAATTCCTTTCGACTTTCCGTGATGTTTTTTTTTAATATTTAACTATAACGTTGATCGCGCAATTTTCTTTTTACTTTTCACACTTTTTTCCATCAACTTTAGCTCTTTGTTGATTGTAATAGCGAATAATTTACTTTGTTTATGTATAATTACTTTAAGTTATGGGCATTTGGCTGTTTCTTCTGCATTCCCTTTATGTTCGCTGAAACGCCAAGAATTAATTAATATTTTTATTGATTTTTTGCAATAAAAACTTATTTAATTTATTTATTTATCCGCATTTTCGTAAACGCTCTCGCAAAAACTAAAACACATACGAGGATACGAGGAAAAAAAGTCAAAAACGGGAAAGGAACACGCAGCAATGTAAATTTTAGTCTCAAAACGGCCTCTTAATCTCAAACAAGTAAGAAAATTATATTCGGTCGTAACCGAATCTTTTATACCCACCACCGTTATTCTAAAGGAGACATAAGAAGGAAAAGGACTAAATTTTCATACCCTATAATATGGAGTGGGCGGGGTCGATTTTTTCTCTTTTCAAAATAAAAGTTCTTGTCGCATAGACGAGTGGGCGTTGTGAGCTTCAATCGATTTAGCCCACTTTCAATACCATCCTGCGTGCAAGAACTTCCAATGTGTCTTCCAAACAGACATTACACAGACGGACAGAGGGACATGCTTAATTTGCTCCATTTCGAATTTGATTCTGATCAAGAATACATACACTTTATGGAGTCTCTGATGCTACCTTCTGGGCGTTGTTGCAAGCGTTTTGACAAGTGTACCCCTCATCCTTCGGTGAAGGGTATAAAAATTCAAAACAAGTCGCATTAGAACATACATCAAAGTAAATTTTACTCTCTAAAAAGCACTCTTAATCTCGAAAAAGGCGAAAGAAGTCTCATAAGAACACACATCAAAGTAAATTTTACTCTCAAAAAAATCTACTTAATCTCGAAAAAGTCAAAACAAGTGTTATCAGAACACATGCCAAAGTAAATTTTACTCTCAAAAGCATTTTTAATCTCAAAAAAATCAAAACGAGTCTTATAAGAACACATGCCAAAGTAAATTTTACTCTCAAAAGCATTTTTAATCTCAAAAAAATCAAAACGAGTCTTATAAGAACACATGCCAAAGTAAATTTTACTCTCAAAAG
>KK502552.1:29297-71240 GCA_000688735.1 Glossina austeni
TTTTTTTTTTTAATTTTCTAAAATTTTTTTTATATAAAAATATTATATTTTGCGTTTGATTAATTCTTAAACTTCCACGTAATGAGGTCAATGTCAAGTCATAAATGCAATGATTTTTGGCACACTGTCATCTGTTATATATACAAGAGACGACGACAAGTGGCAATATATGCTGCAGCATTCAAATTTTATCCCACTTCATTTCCCAGCAAGATTTGACATTTGACTTTTAAGCTATGTAATCTTAATAAGCATTCACTCATTTATTTATTTTTTCTTATAGCATATTAAAGACAATGAACACATATCATCGCAAAAGAAATGAAAAATATGAAATATGACTAAAAATCCGAACAACAAAGAAAACGCTCCACTTGCAATTACAATTTACAATGAGCTACTAAATCGAAAAGAAAACTCGCAGAGAGCCTGTGAGACTCAGCAGACAAAAGACTGGTAAAAGCAAGAGCTGAGTGCGTAACATTTTCTTCTTTCGTTTCTAATTTAAGCATACACGACATGTACATATGTATTTATAAGCACATACATCCGCACACACGCACACACACACACACACACATACACAGGCAGATACAGCTATCCGTTATAAAGAAACGAAAAATAATTAGCAAATTAAAAATTAAATCTTCGAGTCGAAGGCTTTTAAATCGCTATATAACTAAATCGCTGCCAGTTAAAAGGTGTTCTAGGGAGTCTCGATACCAATACTTAATCACCAAATAATAAATTTCAAAACAAGTAAGAATGCTATGGTCGAGCAAAACCGGTCATTAGACACCTTACTCCGCTTCGCTTAATTAGTAATACATTAAAAATTGTGCATTTATTCGCATGGAAGCCCTCATACACCGGAAGATACTCAAAGGTCAACGTCGTCTAGCTTTAGTAAACTTAATTTACTTCTCAAAGATGTCATTATTTTTCCGTTGCTTTGTCGCCATAAGAACTTCTACATATGATTCTATCTAAAAAATGCATCTGTCTGATCCAAATTCCCTATGATTGACGTCTTTTCATCATAAAATATTAACAATTAGACCTTCTGGGTATATAAAGTTTTATTTTGGATTAGAATACTCATATGTATTGGGATCGAAAATTATGGAACTACGTAGTCCAAATTCGGTAAGATTAGTGTTTTGGTCAAGTTATTATTGTGCACGAATTGCCATCACGAATTTTCCAAAGCTTAGGCCTTTCTTTAGGCCATAAAAATATTCAGTTTCCCTAAGCGACTTTTGCCGCGGAATTGCAATATATTTCTTACAACGACTTATCAAACTAAGATGTTATATGGGAAAAGGTCCAAACATACCGTTGGTCCTTAGGACAAAACACATCATTGTATCAAATACCACCAAAATATCTCGAGAATTGTAACATGCAGCGTGAACACAAAAAAAACATGGACAGACTTAATGGCTTAAGTGGATTCGCAATATTGTTCTGAATCGCTCGGTATAAGAAAAGATGGCTCTATTTCAAATCCTTCTGAGTATTACAACCGGCCGCACAAGCCATCACAAGTGGTGTAGTGGTGTAGGGTATAAAATGAGAGCAGATTATAGGAACATTTTTAAAAGTAATGTGATTGTTAAACACTGTTGCTTGCAGTACATTCGTTTTTATGTGAACCTTGCAGATGGTGGTATTATTGGATTAAGCATTTTTTTAATTAATACTTGGAACTGTTTATTAGATTTTCATGAACATATTTCACTTATTGACTTTCCAATAAGGCGATTTCGATCATTTCGTCATTCAAAAATACTTGCAATAAATCCTGTGATTCTCTACATCTACATATTTACGCCAATATTAAATTGCACGTTTACATAGATCTTAATAAATAAATTTGTGTAAACATTTCAATCGCTTTTTTACTGAATGGAAAGGACATCTTAATATGTGTCGTCTTTAACTTTTCACTGCGTTTTTATAGGAAATTGCCTTTTGACACTGCGTGACTATAGAATTCGACACAATATTGGTAATTGTTAATTTTTCACCTGAATCCGAGACACTGGATGGTGCAATAATATATAAGTTATAAGAGTCATATATAACTCATTCATCCATTATTCATTATTTTATTAAAAGAGAACCACTACGATAGAGGATAGAAACAATTCGATAGAAACAACATCGGCTTTAGCTATCACGCTTCTCTGTTAAATGATAAATCTGTTCATGCTTCTCTGCTAAACGATAAATCTGTTCGCGCTTCTCTGTTAAACGATAAATCTGTTCACGCTTTTCTCTTAAGGCTCGCTCATTTAATTACTCTCAGATGCTTATAAATTCAGAGTCGCCATTGCAATCAAACAAGTGCTTGGGATGGCTATGAGATGGGGGATGGATATATAGTTATATATATAGATTGTTATTGTATGGTTCGTCTCAACGTTTTTTAAAATTTTTAATCTCACTTTTCCATAAATTTACTTTTATCCCTAATTAACTCTGAGTTATAAGCAATAAGGACGTTAACGTCTAAAACCTTTGTCATTAAAAGAACAACAACATCGTTATGTCTTTATAGTTTTGTTGGGATAGAGTTGCCTTCTTTCAGTTGATGTGCAATTAATTCTGTTAAAGTGAACTGGTGTTCTGCGTAAAGTACAAATATTTATCAAATGTCAAACAGCTGTTTAGAAACAGAAAGAGTTTCTAAACAATGGCAAGAAATTGGTTTTCAGGTAAATGTGATCAAGAATTTTATTGGTGCTGCTGTTCATCAATCAAAGAAATAACTATAAAGCAGTTCAATTAAGTGAGGTGAATTGGAAAATCTTGAAGCTAATCTGAAGGAAACCAGTGAAGCACGATCACCATCAAGGACAATTTGGCTTTCAAAGCCAAGTTTATTTCACCGTCACGTCAAGTTAAGCTGAACTGGGCTGAAACAGATTCATTTTTGTATATTGCTGTTCCATTTTCACAAGCTTTCTCTCTCATCTCTTATACCATCCGTCATTATCATTGATAAGACAAAAGAATAACATAACATCTTGCGCCTCTTATCAACTTTTGAGTACGTAAGCTTGTAACAGCAATGAATTCTAATTATAAATAATTGTTTATTTTCATAGAACGATTTGTAGCTTTTGTATGTTAAGGAATATTTTCAACATTCATTATATTTATTAAGTAGCAAGTGAAATATGACAATTTTTTTAATCGCAAGCTATGCAGATGCCATACTGTTCTACTTAACTTAAAATTCATAAATAAAATAATGTTAATATATTTATTGCAGAATGTATAAGAACAAAGCATGCCAGTTGCAATGTATAAAAACAAATCATGCCAGCTATATCTTAAAAAAAAATTAGTATTTATCGGTGATAGTATACATACTATAACATACATATTGCTTCCTTTCAGCGCAAAATTAGTACAAAGAAGAATTATTCCGAATTTACTAATGTTTGTCTTATTTGAAAAATATTAGAAAAAGTCATAGAAAGTGTAGTAGCAGTCTACACGGTTTCCCGTCAGAGGCCACCTTACATTAAATGTATGTATTCCCGATAAAATTGGAATTCTGAGCTGATTTGATCACATTTCCTAACGGAAATAATTGTGAAAATGTAAACAACATCTCATAACTCTCCAACTCCATATATAAAAGTTCTTGATAAGAACGTTCTCAAGAATTTGGCGAATTTTGATACCAATTTGGTGTGGTTGCAAAAATTCGTTTCCCTGCTACCTCTCATTTTAATATTAATTATTTGTACAAGTTGATAAAGAGACAAACAATAAATTAAAGGAATTGTTAACGATATACGAAAATCCTGGCACTAATTAAAATTTTTGAATGCACATAACTAAGCGAAACTAAATATTTATCAGAAACGACAAAAGGTTTTCGCTTTCATATCAATTGATTGAAATGATTGTTCCAACATTTGAAAGAATGAACTCTCTTACGACATTGGCAATCACCTATAGCTGTCTTTAATCCACTGCATTTAAATTGCATTCCGTTCCACTGTATATATAAGATTTTTATATGCTTTAGGTTGAATCATATTTCAATACTTGATTTTTACGTTTGATTTTAACAGCACTTAAAATTTCTAATGGGATTTATTTCAAAACTTTTAACCAGCTAGCATTTTACAGCAAGTAATAAACTTTATTCTTCACAGACTAGGTAACCATATAAATTTTAACTATGACACTTTTTAGCCGATAATGCTATCTTTACTTTAATTTAGAAAACAAGGTATGGGCAACGCAGTGATCAAGTTCGCTAACATAGTCCATCAATTCTTCCATACAATTCTCCAACGTCTTGCTTCGGCTGTTAACGCGATCATTACATTCCTGATATTTGTTGTACAACGCGCTAATGTGTGCCTTGTTGTTGCATTGTTCCTTAAATGTATTAAATAAATTAATATTCGTAATATTACGAACGAAGTTCATTGCAAAGTACCCTCAAAGTGACTTTTGGATCAACTAACTCCTCGTCGTCTGCTTTCACAACAGGCAGTGCTATAAAATCTTTCAAAAAGTTTCTGAGAGTCATCTCCTATAACGGAAAGGAATTCAAAATGGGAAAATTTTCATTTACTCACCCGTCTGTTTTTTAATAAATACCTACCAATATTTAATTTTTTGGGCTCCTTTAATTCACGAAACCTGTGATGCAACCGCAAAAATTTTTAGTTCTAACAAACAGTGTTGCCAAACTTTCTTTATTTAAAGATATACGGATAAATAGTTGACAGCCGTTACCGTGTTGAAATGCCTAATCATACCTGAACCCTACCAAAACTAGGTGCGTCAAAAATATCTATCCCACTTTAACTTATTTGAGGTGAAAATGGGTGAGAAACTTCAGATAATTTAATTTGTCTGGTTTTCTTTCCGCTCCTCTTCCTTTCTTTGTCGGCAAAACTCTATTCTATATTTTAAGTGCAATAAATAAATAATTGTCTGACTTGCTATGTTTCATTTTATCTAAAAATATATCTTTCTGAATGCAATTTTGATGTGAAAAGTCATGTGCGTATAAAAACGTAAAAACTTCTATTCTCAACTAAGTGGTATTATTTAAGACGAAATGATGAATGTATAGAAAGAAAAGTTTGAATTGGCTCCAGTTTTTATACGCAACCAACTTCGGCATATAACTCACCTATGAAAAAAATTGCATTAAAAAAATATTAAACTATACACAGTCCAATAAAAGGGCAGTCAAAACTATGTTAAAAAGTACAGCAAAGAAAAAAGTAGAACAAGAAATAATTTGCAATTAGTTCATTTAATTATTCTCTTTACTGTTAGCAATCAAGTTCTAGCGCCTAAAAATCTTTCAAAAGCTACTATAGCATTCGCTATAAGTTATATATGGGATTTGAAGAACAAATATGTCTACTTTTGAAAAAAAACTACTAATAATTATATCGTCAATTATTTAATAATTGTATAAAATAAAAGTATATAATTGAAAAAGGAATTTTTATAGGTTTTTTTTTTTAATTTTTGTGTTTGTAAAAGTAGGCCGTTTGAAACCGTTACATCCCTTTTAATTTAATTTATCTACTACACGCTAAACGCTACCAGAAAATTTACACCTTGCGTGGTGAATATAGGTTAAAGAATCCGTTTGACCCTAAAAATCAAAGAAATTATTTGAATTGGCAATCCTGTCTAAAAGATTCTATAATATTTTTTTCCTGCCTTGGTGTCATAAAATAATTTGGCATAAAAGTGAGGGGAGTATTACAATTATTTTAATAGAATTTTTAGAAAAATCCAATATGCAGAAGAGACAACCGCAATTAATATGAATTTATAATGGAACGTCAGAAAGAAGCATTGAAGAAAATTGCAATTTAATTTTTAACCACCGATAGTTAAAAGTAAGCAAAGCCAGATTTGGGGAGCAGCGCAGCCAGCGCTCTACCTCTGCTTTATTGCCAACTGACTAGAGCAGCGCGCGAGACTGTCTCTTGCAGCATAGCAGAGAATTGTATGAACAAGGGAGCTCCCGAAAGCACAAAAGCGAACAAAAGAAAGTTGAAACGTTCCTTAAAGCGGGGTGAGCTCTTTATGCCAGATCTCATGGACAGCCATTACCGCATGCCGCCTATAAATCCGGCTAATGGAGGTGTCGCTCCCAATGATCACACGGGAAGCGGGACCCAACAGAAACAGCCACGCAACTTTAAATTGATATCAGATCCAGCACTAATTAAAGGAGCAACTAAATTATATAGGTTTGATGGCATTGTGATAAATGATCCGACCTATCCGCCTGTGATGCCACGAGATCCTCGAAATCCGGTAATTCGGATTCGAGCACGGCCTTTAGAACCAATGGTTCTTACAGTTCCGCGGTAAACTGCTTTTTTGGTAAAATTTTCATAAATGAAATTAATGCTTACCTTATAGTTTGAGAATTGATCAAAATTATGTGGGGACACCACCAGCCATAGAGATAACCATAACGAATTTGAATGATAACATTGATAAGCAGTTTTTAGCGAGAATGTTGGAAAAGTGCGGGAGCTATGATGACCTTGCAATTTATCATCATCCTGCTACTAACAAACATTTGGGCGTAGCACGAATTGTGTTTGAAAATGTGAAGGCTGCTCGTTTGTGCATCGAGAAATATAATCAAAAATCAGTTATGGGGAAGGTAGGAATGTTTCGTGCTTTTACAAAATACTTGCAATATGGTTGCCGTTTAATATTACTGCTCTATTTTAGATATTAAGTGTGTTTCAGGATTCATTTGGAAGCATTTGCAAACAGACAGTAGAGAATTTAACATCAGGAAAGTTAAGAGCACAAATTGCATCTTCGGCAACAGTTTCAACGTCCGGAGATAGCTATGTTATTCCTTCGCATAGCACTAGTATTTCGAATAAGCAAAATATTACGTCGGAGTATCATCATGATTATGTGTCACAGGATAGCTTTAATTCTGCTGTACCTTCTCATTATTCCTATCGCTCAGAACGTGATTATGATCGGTATTCCCATCGAGATCATCGCTTTCAAGACAGTGAACGATCATATCGTGGCGTTGATAAACGTGATGACAGAGAGCGTAGTCGAGAAAGATGCGCATCTACGTTGCGTGTCGAGAAAGATCGCTCTAAGCACCATCATTATCATCGTAAACGTGATCGATCCAGAGAACATAGCAGAGAACGTAGTAGTAGTGGGAGGCGCGAGAGAGTTCATGAATATGACCGTTCACGCGATAGACGAGATCGGGAACGTGATTATCGTGAAAGGGAGAGAGAACGGTCAAATGATCGGGAACGTTTTTCGAAAAATCGTGGAAGCGATAAGTATAGTACGTCACGTTACTCACGTGAGTATGGTGTGGCGACCACGAATAGCTCTGCAGCGTCATCCTCTAATAGCGCTGCATATTATTCCACCCAAACGGGTGCAACATCGATAATATCCCACATAGGAGGTTCTTCAATGTCTAATTCCTACGGTTACCATTCATATGCGTATTCAGGTGATAGTCACACGTCTTCACATATGTGGCCAAGCGCACCCAGCTGGTCGGATACGCAGCCGCCATTGCCGCCACCTCCCCCTGACGGTACGCCAAATTGGGATGAACCGGAGCCGCCGTTGCCGGAAAGCTATCCTAAAGTTGACGAGGTACAATTTAATCCTAACGAGATAAAGCACAGCAACGAATCGAGTTCTTTGCATAAGAAGTCTTCGAAATCGATAGATAAAATCGAGTCAAATACTGATTTGGGCAATGTAGATCTTGATACTCGCATAGCCCTAATGTTTAAAGGCAAGTCATTTGGTAACGCTCCGCCGTTTTTGCAAATGGACAGTAGTGATTCCGATACAGAGAAGGCGAATCGAAAGATTCTTGAAGAAGAGGATGGAGAAGTGAATTCAGACTCCTCAGTTTGCAAAATATTTCAAAAAAACAAAAGCGATGAGAAATGTGCAAAGGAGCGGCCGGTCGCCGGTCATCATGGCACTAGCGATATATCGTCAAGCGATGATGAAATTTTGCTCAAGAAAGAATCGTATAGTCCAATATTACCTGGCCATTTGCGAAAAGATGAAGATCGGATGTCGCTTTCAAGCCTCTCTTCACACGATGGCAATCAGGCAGAAGTCGAAAAAGAGCATTCGAAAGCGACAAATTCAGAATTACCGGAAATGACTGCAACGTACGTCTATCCTCCACATGCCATTGCTAATGCTTACTATTATCCCGGAGCGTACACAATGTATTCGGGTCAGGATTTGTCTGGTGCTGCCCAATATTTTCCAAATCCAGCATACATGCAATCATCCTATCTGCCGGGAATCGGAGGTGCTTTACCTGGATTTGGGACTACTACCGCGTGCCATGATCCATACGCCGATGCTTATAAATTTTATCGTTCCGATGGTTATAAAAATTACTTCACCGAATCGACGGATATTTCACATCAAGATCCTTATAAACGATATATAGAAGAGGTTGTCAAACGCGTAAGCGACGAGCTAAAGCAAATATTGAAACGTGACTTTAATAAGAAGATGATTGAAAACACAGCCTATAAAAGTTTTGAAGCCTGGTGGGATGAACAACTGCAAAAAAGTCGCCATAAAGCGAAAAGAGAAAATGATAAGACTTCAGAGAAAAGCACTATAATGCCCGTCGTTTTAAGTACAACTGCCGCTCCTATGACTACACGAATTGATAAACCGCCTGATATAAATCAGTTGATAAATAGCCATCGAGATATGTCCGACTTTAATTCTCCCTTCCCAGCGCTGGGATTACGAGCATCCATTCCTAAATTGCCGTCCTTTCGTCGTATTCGTAAGCAACCTAGTCCTAAATCGGAAAAGGCGGAGACTGAGAAACGACTTAGTGATCAGGAAGAAATGGTGCAAGCTTCTGATTCGGAAAAAGAAGATTCGAATTTAAGTTCTATTGCATTATCTCAAATTGATAGAAGTGCAGCGAAGGAATCCAAAGATCATTTAAATAATGTGAAAGCTAAGCCGCTATCATCTCGCACTAAACGAAAGGGTAGCTCATCGAGTTTCTTTTCATCCTCATCTTCAAGCGAAAATGACGATGATGACGACGAAGAAGATTTAGATGGAAGCTCCGACGATGGCGATCGCAGTGCCAGTGCAGATGAATTAAGTTCTGTGTCCGATGAAGGTGGAAAACAGAAACGGCACAAAGAAAGAGGCCGTCATAAGCAACGTCAAGTTTTCGCGCGGGATCTTTACTCAGACAGCGAGGATGAAAAAATGGGCGCTTCAAAAGTTAGCAGAGAAATTTCAGTCAATAAGGAAAATATATATTCTGATTCGGATGACGAAAGGGCTAGAATGGAGTCTATAAATTCAAAGAAAGCAAAAGATGACCCAAAAATGAAAATTTTGTCTTCAATTGTTTCTGATTTGGAAGACATTAGTAAGGATGGTAGTCTTAGCTTGGGAGAGGATGATCAAAATGAATCAAATCATAAAACTGCCGATACGTTGAGAAATGAAATGTCATCGACATCGAAATCCGTCGAAATAAAAGCTGAAGTGCCGCCTGCTGGGGACGGTTCGATCGGATTCGCTAACGAAAAACAAATCGATGATAAAAGCGTGCAATCCAAAAAATCCATATTTGAATATGATCGCATCTATAGCGACTCTGAGGAAGAACGCGAATATCAGGAGAGACGTAGGCGTAATACGGAATATATGGCTCAAATTGAACGTGAGTTTATGGAGGAACAACAACGAAAAATGCGCGAAGCTCAAGAGCAGAAGTCTGTGCCTACGGCTGATGTCTTGACCAATTCTCCAGTTAGTACGAAATCTTCCGTTACGATCATCCGCAGTTTTTCGAGCATTAGTGCGCCACAAACACCCGACGTTACAAAAGCACTGCCCGCGCCTGGCGTTTCTCTGAGTGCGGACATAAGCAGTAGCGTCAAGAGGGAAAAATTAACCGGAAAGGGCAGAAGGGAAAAGAATGCAACCGCTAATAAAAATGAATTTCCCAAAAACAAAAAAGACATCAAAACTGCACCTAATAGAATCCCTCATCAAGACGTTGAAGCAAATGCAGCTGAAGTGCCATTGACTGTCCACGAATCTAAAACAAACGTGGTGGCGTCGAATGCTGAAGTTAGCAAAAAAGAATTAGATTTAAATGTACAGAGCGGAGCTCAAATAAAATCAAATACAAAATCTGATCTACACGATATAAACAATAAAGCAATTTTATATGATAACTTTGATAGCACGGTTAAGTCGTCACTAAGTTTGCCGTTAAATAATTCTTCACAGGCTGAGCAGAAAACTGAGAATGCAAAAATGTCGCCAACATCTTCTGATGGCGATTCCAGTCAGGCGAGTCAAGCTAGTCAGGTGGCGCTGGAACATTGCTATTCCTTACCTCCACAAGCAGACATATCCAAACAACCAATAATAAATTCGATTTTGCCCAATGGAGAAACTGCTCGCAAAAAGCAACAGTATTTAGCTCACGATCATGGTGGATATGCGACTCCGCCTGCGACCAAAGCATCAGCATCAGAGGAAAATATTATACAAATTCAACCACCCGTGCAGCAAACCATCGCAACGACTGCAAGTAAGCCAGGCCCTGGAAGGCCGCGAAAAGATTCAGCAAGAGCGAAAAAGAAAGCCGATAGCAATCAAAAAATAATTGAAAAGCGATCCTACGCAAAAGATAGGATAACAAAAGCTGCCTTCGAATCTTATGCGAAAGCATTGGCTAACTTCATACCTCGTGATATGTTCAAATCTCGTGACGCAACTGACGAAATGATGGTACTCTACGAATTTCTTACCAAAGGCATTGACGCCGAGGACATACAATACATACGTAGAAGTTATGAAATTCATTTGCAAGAAGACACATATAGGTATGTACCATGCACACTTTTCGTGGCACGCCTTGCCCGTTTGGCAATATATTCTCAAACGCCCTAAACGTTTTTCTTTGAGTTTTCTTCCTTTGTTTCCGGTTTAATTTGAGACTTCCTTCATAAATTAAGATATAAATACTTAGGTAAAACGGCAAAATAATTGTCGAAATCTCTCACAAGTCGTTGCAAGTTCTTGAAGTGAATATAATAAGCTTTTCTGATGCAAGTGTGCGATATTCAACGATACGAAATGTCGTGCACTACTGTCTAGCCTAGCAATCAGCAAATTAACGTTAAAATGAATGGATTTAAAAATGTTTGTTCGAAAGCCCTTTTTTCCATATTTATTTTATGTATAGTACATGGACATGCAATTCTTAAAAATTTCATTTAGAATTCTTACTCTTTTTAATAACAAAATCACAAATTTATATCACGTACATATACGTATATACTGAGTACTGAGTACTCTCCTTCAATTCTCTCTGTCCTTAATTAACGTTTTATTTTTTAGTTTCTGGTTGAACAATACCCATTGGGTGGATCACTGTGTAACCGACAGAACTTTTGTACCGCCACCGAACAAAAAGCGTAAAAAAGATGATGATCTTAAGCGGCATAAAACTGGATGCGCTCGTACCGAAGGTTACTACAAGCTAGACGTACGCGAAAAGGCAAAGCATAAATACCATCACGCAAAGGCTACTGTGGAGAACGCCATGAACGTCGATCGCGGTGATGATCAGATCTTCAGTTTGCTTAACAAGCAAGTGTCGAAAATGCAGGGCATTTCAAGGGAGGCTCGTTCTAATCAAAGGCGCCTTCTTACCGCATTCGGTTCGATTGGAGAATCGGAATTACTTAAGTTCAATCAGCTTAAATTTCGCAAAAAGCAGTTAAAGTTTGCTAAGTCAGCTATTCACGATTGGGGCTTGTTTGCAATGGAACCGATCGCCGCCGATGAAATGGTTATCGAATATGTTGGTCAGATGATACGTCCCATTGTGGCCGATTTGCGCGAAAACAAATATGAAGCGATTGGAATCGGAAGCTCATATTTGTTCCGCATTGATATGGAGACAATTATTGACGCGACCAAATGCGGCAATTTGGCTCGCTTTATAAATCACAGTTGTAACGTATGTCTTGAGCAATTCAAGGATGACGAACTCATTTCAGATTAATTACTTTGTTTTTATAATTACAGCCAAATTGTTATGCTAAAGTGATCACGATTGAGTCGGAAAAGAAGATTGTTATCTATTCGAAGCAACCAATTGGAGTAAATGAAGAAATTACCTACGATTACAAGTTCCCTTTGGAGGATCAGAAGATTCCGTGTTTATGCGGTGCTCAGGGTTGTCGAGGAACTCTGAATTAAAACTAACTGCTGCTTTTATTATTACGTTTTACCTCTCTCTCGTATGTCTTGTGATTTTATTTTTTATTCTTTTTCTGTTGAATTACAACCTTTTAACCTTTTAACCTAACCTCAACTTGAATTGTCTGGCTAGGTTTCTAAATTTTTTTTTTTTTTTCTCCAATTACTAATCTGCTTTTTTATATTAATGAGAAGGATATGTTTAGTTTGGATTGAGATTATTAGAAAAACGTAGCCCTAAACGCAAGCAATTGTAAAGCGTGTACTGTAAATATTAACAACTGAGCTTGAAATTTTTTAATTAGCTTAAGAATAAACTTATAAAGTGAAAAGATAAATTAATGTTATTTTAGCGTGAGAAACGAGTGCTGTAATATGTTCGATATTTTCTTTTTCATTGTCTGTGCCCAGTTATAAATAACCGAGCTATCAACTTACTTCGGGTTAGGTTACAACATTTTTGTAAATAGCAGCAATTTACATTTATAACACTGATGCATTAATTCATAGATTTACTTTATAAATAAAAATATGATAACAATAATAATCTAAAAGTGTATTGCAAACTCCTATTGTTCAAATAAACTTTTCCATCAATCAGATGCACACACATGTACATAGATAAACAAATTACAATTTTTCACAATGGAAAATAAAATAATTTTCATTTACATCTCCTGGGATGGAATAACTACCGGCTTGATTTCCATCTAACCCTATCCCACAGAAAAGCTATGAGCCGGAGGAGACCGTAAGTAAGGCGATGTGAAGCATCAGACTATTCGGTAAGAAAGTTTCGACCGGGCGACAGTCCATAAAGGTTTTCGCGCGTGTGTAACTGTCTGCGGAGTTTTTGTTAGATATAAAGAGAAATCTTGCGCCATTGCGGCGGAGCTACCCAGCTTTACCATGGCACATACCTTTTGATCCACTCGACCGTCTGACGATTCGACTGTATGAACATAAAGTACGATTCTAAACTGGTATTTGTCTATTATTATATATATATATATATATATATATGTATATATTTGTTATGTTATATATGTTAAATTCGCACGGACGCCTAAATGGAAATAGAATACTCCTTCTTCTTAGTTTATGGTAGCCAAGTGAATTTGGAAATGGGCATAGCCATTATTTAAATGGTTTTGCACTCCATGAAAACTTGGATTCGGAAGATTCCATTTATTGTCATTCATATGCCCACAAAGATCGAGTTCAAATGTGTTCCGATTATTGATCAAACTCATTTAAAAGCGCCACGCGAAAGCTGTTTTTTTCCACCATCAGCTTTTGTGCAATTTTTGATTGCAAACTCTAACTATCTGAGAACCTTTTGTCCTTTATATATTTGAAAATGTGTTTGGATTTAATTCGGTTTTTCACCGGTTCATGGTTTTCTGAAGCGGATCATTCATGCAATTTCAGAACTTGACTTCGGGATATTATTAAGAAGCAGCTTAAATTTTAATTTCCAATTCCGAAATACTGTTATCGCAATTTAGTAAAGAGGTTATAAATAATTTGTTGGCGAACATATGGAAAACTTTCAAACCAAGTTTGAAGAAACTGATTATTTTTAACAGAAATATTATTGACAAAGAACGCTGAAAATCCATGCATTTTGGCAGGTAACTTAAGACTCTTAACAGAAAGCTATGAACAGGTGAATAATTTTGCTTGTCTTCTTCGTCATGACAAAGTTTAACGTTCGACGTGGTTGCCGTTTATTGAAGACAACTCTACTCTCAACACACGGTGTTTTTCTTTTTAAAAATTAAAATAAACATAAATAAAATATTTTTAACAAGCCATACGCCTATTGAACATAATATGATCGTAAGTACAAAATAATTAATTTAAAAAATCATATATATGTATATATCTGTACGTTTTCATTTTTTTTTTCAAATTCTGTTTCAGTTTTTGAAGTGAAATCTAAAGGAGAATGTCGTGTTAATGTCACAGCAGGTTTACATTCAAATTTTCTTCGATAACTAATGTACAAAAGAAGAAACCACTGTTGAAATAAATTAAAGCACAATTTATTTTTAAAACCGTTAACATATTTTGTGTTTAATTTAATAATATAGGTTTCTATAGCATTTCAGATCGTTTTTAACTACCTACCATCGTAATCCTTACATATCATGCTTTAATCTTTTCCTTCATTGGGGCCCGCCTTCTTTACAAAACTTAATATATATTCGTTTGTTTTTGCTTATCATCGTTTCAAATTAAGTAGAATTTTTATTTCACTCCTTTTTCAATACACCGGTCCATTCCGATCCCTTTTTTATCCTATCTATTGTTCGCTTCATATCTGTCCATGTATGTTTGTTATATATTATTATGATAAAAATTCCCCGCTGATGTTTACAAATGTTAGTCTGACTTCGAATATTATATTTCTAGCAGAAGATTGATTTTTGTAGAGAAATATCGGTCCCAAATTTATGTTGTTTGTTTACTTTTCCTCTTCTTTTTGTTAACTTCTTTACTTTGATAGATTTTGGAGGTTTTTTAACCGAAAATGACAGGGCTTATTGCATTTGTTTGTAACTTGTTGAATTGCAAAAACGATTCCGAATTTGGTGCCAAATGAGAAAAAAAAAAACAAATTTAAAAAACAAAAAGGGACAAGTTATATATGCTTCCAAAGAAAAATTAGGCATCCGTCTGAATGTTAGGTTTAGATGTATGAAATTTGTTTACTTTTGCATTGCAATGCGTTATCGTCTTTCACTTTCGCTATTATTTCCGTAAATTTACCATTTAAAGCGCCACGTCGCTTTTTAGGATGAACCGCGTCCGTATCAATGAAAGAAGAGCATTGCATGTTGAAGGCAAGAGCATGTTGAATGTCGATGACTTCTTTTTGCTTTCTTATGTTTTTTACGTGAGCAATCACTTTTGCTAGATTTCTTATGTTTGTTTTGTTTCTTCGATTTCCGAAGTGCTGTGGGCTACTTAAAACGTTGCTTAGCTAAAATTTTACTCGTTTTCTAATATACACTACAATGTATTCATTAAAAACATTTATTTCATGTTATTTTTCATTGTTATTTGCATGTTCAATTGAGCTTGTGCTATATCCTCTAAAGCATTTTGTATCTTACCTAAAAGCATTTCACCTTTTAGCACAATCTCTTCTAAACGTTCGGCAGCCTCTTGGTTTTCTATTTCTAAACGTTTCAGACTTTGATTTTGTAATTCTGTAGAGCTGTCTTCGTTTGGAAGCGATTCAATTAATGTGTCAATGTCTTTGGCGGATCGTGAAATCAATTGGGCAAATAGTTGAGCATAATCTTCTTGCTGCGGATTTTGTATCGGAGTTTGCGAGCCAGTTCGATCGAAATTTGGAAATTTGCTTGGAAAGGATGTTTGCTGTATGATACCAATGGCGTTGCAAAAATTTTCTGCTTGCTAAGAAAAGCTAAGCAATTATTTAGAAATTAATTTCGTACAAATGAATACAAACCAAATTGACAGTGTCTTGTAATTGAGTTAATCTATCGGCCATATTTAATATATGAATTTGAAGACTATACTTCTTTTCTTTTTGAATAAGGAAATCACATGTACTAGACCATGGAAATATGGATGAATCTATACACTATTTTTGTATTATTTAATATTATGCAGCAACACCGACTAATTTGTAATAATTGTTTTGTTTTTCTTGCAGTGTTGCCATTTTACATTTTTTTGGCAATTAACGCGATTGTAAAGGCAGGCCGCGTGAAAATAGCAAACAGCGTTGACGTTGAATGTCTTCTGGTCGGGAACATGGTTGATGTGCTGAATACTACAAGGAAGAAAAAGGGAAGATAAGCTAGTGCTTTCCTATCTTTATTCTCCTATCATTACATTCAGAAGGCGTTCAAACATTCAAACTTAACTAATCGAATAAAGTATGCAAACATATGCATATATCCGGCCATAACAATAATATAAAGCATTCACATGTAAGCACATTGATAAAAAAAAAAAAAACTCGGCAGTGAATCAATTGTAGTTGGTTTGCCAAAATCTAGAAGAAGAAGAAGTTGAAGGACTTCCATAGCGAAATTCCGAAATATGTATTTTGTAGTCTTTAATTTCCAATATGAGCACAGTAAACATTCCTCGAGACAAGTGTTCCATCTTGTTCGTTTGTTCACTGTTCTGCCAAGTAACCATGCAGCTATTTCGTTTATTTTTTGTTTTTAAAATGAAGTTCGACTAAAAGACGTTACACTGTTTTCTTTTACAAATGCCTAGTTGGTAAGTATGAAATCAATGCATAAGAGATTTTTCTAATACACATGCACTTTGTTACTTCTTCTCAGTTTAGAAAAATAAAATAGAAATTGAGAAAAAGTGCTCGCAATTTTTAGTTTAGAAATTTGAGAAAGAGTGTCCGCAATTTTTAGAAATTCTGGGAGAGAATGTTTATATGCGATTTTTTGATTTTTACAAAGAAAAAGTGCCCGCAATTTTTGAATTGCATACGAAGCTAGAGATTATAAAAAAAAAAAAGTGCCACTTAAGTGTAGTTGCAGTGTGATTGTACAAACGGCCTCTTTAAATTCGAACAATTTTGATTCTTTCAACTACCATAGGAGTCTCTCTCGAGCTCACGTCCTGTTTTAAAATTAAAAGCCCTTATTAGACCCATCAGCGAAGAATGAGGGATATATTCAGAGGCCCCATAAAGAATATATATTCTTGATCAACATCAAGTTCAGGATCGATTTGAGCATGTCCGTCTGTCCGCCTTTCCGTCTGTGTGCCTGACCGCGTGCGTAATATCAAATTTCAAATTTGGCAGAAACATTGGAAGTCATTGCACGCGGGCTGGTATTGAAAATCTGTGGAAGGACACACCCACACGCCATCACGTAAACTGAGAACAATTCTTTTTTTCAAAAGGAATAAAAAATCAGTTTCTTGCTTATTACTCACAAACTATAGCATGTAAGCGCGCAACAATTTGAACGCATATTCTATGGGCGATGCTGTAATATGTGTACAAAAATGGGAAAAGTTGAATCAAAATTTAATTTTTTTTTCTCTATCTGTCTTGCTGCCCACTTGTGCGATATCGATGCGCGTGTGCTCAACCGATACATGTTATGCCTTTATTGTTATACCAACTGAGTAGGCGCTGTAGCTATAACCAAAGTAAATTCTACCGCATTTGAGATTTGAAAATTTGCTTGCTAGTCGCGATTCCTGAGTTAATTGAATCAGCAAATGATAAAACGCTGAAAAGATTACTTATGGTCTCCGATCTCGCAGTCTCCGAGAAATTTATCTAGCTTCGCTTTTTCGAAAAGGGAAAAACAGTTGATAAGCGTATAGGGAAAGGCTTGTGTTATCTGGCTGGATTTTGTATTACGTCTAATATAGTTGCGATTCTATTTTACGGTGATGCTGCTGATATGTTGGCATTTATTTATATCACCAGAGATTCTTTTTGCTACGAATCTATTTTCTAAGTAATTAAACCCTGCCTGTGACCAATGACTGCATAAGTGGGTAAGGACTCGTTCTGCATAGCTGATGTCGTGTATAGTTCTGGCAAAGCCTGTGACAAATACAGAGTCCAATCAGCATTTGTGCTGCGATTTTTGTGCATTGTGTGTAATCTGTGTGCTCTTGGTGAATGAATCATTTTTTGAAACTTGCTTTTGGATACACACAGCAGTTAACGAAAAAGGGACTTAATAATAATAAATAATGCATCGTATAACGTACATGGAACAAAAAAAAAAAAAAAATATGGAAAAGAACATATAATAAATTCGTGAATCATAATACGTATATCAATAACCGATTCAAAATACCTAAAAATTATATCAACAATTATTTTAGTTTCAAAATATTTAATAAACGTTCGTATTAATGAAATTCTACGGACTGTTTGCTTTTCTCTTTTTGAACACAGGAATACAAGTTTTGGGTTGTAAACAAATCGATACAAAATCGACTTATGATTACTACAACAACAAAAATTTCCAGTATTCGAATATTCTTAAAATATATTACTGAGCAAATTTTTTTGAATTTTGCTTTGGGTACAATTGCATGCTCAGTATTCTTTGTTTTTATTTTACACCCTACACCACTTGCGGTATAGGGACTGCGACAGAAGGACTTAAGATAAACATGTCTTGCAGTAAATACGTCGACTCGTAATAAATTCTGAATTGATCCAAGGTTAACTGTCCATCAGTTCTTCTAAAGTCTGCTCATGTATTCTTGTGTTCAAACTATAGGTCGATATTTTGACGAAGTTTGCTTACACCAAAGTGCTTTGGCCCAATGGCGAACCGTGTTGAAAATGAATTGGATCGGACTACTTTTTCCACCGCTTTCTATGAAAATACATTGCAATTTTCAAAATTTCTCGACAAAATACGACGGCTGATAGTATTTCGGCATTGTAAGTGGATGTGAACAATTTGGATCGGATGTGGCAATTTTTGAACCCTTTTTCAATATCTCATGAAGAAAACTTGTCCATAATAGTTATTTGACATAGACACTACCCTTACTGAATTTGGATCAAGTACGTCCATTTATTGCGTCTCACCTGATATAAAAAGATGAAGATAAGATCATGAAGAACCAATCTTGATATTGATCCATAAAGCAATTCGGTATAAAATTTTAAATTTGGATCATACAAGTTTATTTTTTAGATGGCGCCATATAAAGAAATTCCCATGAAAAGTAAACTTCTTATATGGCGGCAATGTCTGATTTGCAGTTTTTTATGAGGAAAACAGATCAAAAATAATAAAATCGTTAACAGGTACATTGAGTTTACTAATTTTGGATCAGGTCAGTCGGTGCTTTCGAGATTTTCCAATATGAGGCATTTTTAATGAAAACTATCCCTCTACCTGAAGATCATGTATAGTTTTTCGCTTACTATGGCAAAAATTACTGAATAACAAACAGTATTCGCCGAAGTAATGCGGGGTTAATAGTCGACTTTGTCCGACTACAATGTGTTTATTTGTTTTATATGATTTAGTTCGTTTATTCGTTTGACAATTTCTTCCGTTTCTTTTGTACTTGTTTTTATAATCATCGCCGAAGGATGAGGGATATTTTCATTTTTTCAAAACGTTTGCAACACCCACAACGAAGCTCCAGAAATCCCATAAAGTATATATGTTTTTAATCAGTTTCAAATTCTAAAACGATTTAAGCATGTCTCTCTGTCTGTGAGATGGCCGCGAAACACACCACTGGTTGCAAAAATCATATTATCGGCTTCAAATTCGGCAGAAACATTGGAAATCCTCGCACGCACGTTACTATAGAAAACGGAACAAATCGGTCCAAGGGCACGGCCGCGGTGTAATGTAATTCGGTGTCATTTCTGTTTTTAAAAATAAAACCAATTTCGTTTTTTGCTCGTTATTTATAAACTACAACAGATATAGCAACAAGAAGTTGCATTCATATTCTATGGGTGATCCTGTAGCGCGTGTATGAATATGAAAAAAATTGGCCACGCCTACAAAGAATTACAAGTGTTTTTTTCACTTTTTCGATATTTCTTATTTATTACTCGTAAAATAAACAAGACGGAATGCGGAAAATTATTTCGATATATAATTTGTATAAAAATGTGTTAATTCTAAAATACCCCCCAACGTGGACTCCCAACGTAGAGAAATCGTTTTTTTTTAGTAGTGTGACGAAATGGGTATCAAGTGTCAGATGTGTTGATTCTAAATTAAGTGTAGCGAACATCATAACGGTATACGAAGAGTAACGACGATGAGTATAAAAGATTCGGTCCCGGCTGAATATAATTTTCTTACTTATTTTGGTTTGAGTCTTCCGACCTTTTTGGCCAAGCTTGTCTTAATTTCTTGATTTTTCTTGACTTTCGTCGCTTTTACTATACATTTCGTTGACTACAAATAACAAAGAGACAGGAATCAAGATGCATTTAAGACCACATAATAAAAAGTTCTTCTCAATGTATACAGTATTGTCACACCACTACACATTCAATAAATTCTTTAAATAAGTATCGGTTAATAGGTATCGAAATTACAATTCTATTGCATGTAATGTACATTTTTTTTCAGAAAGGATCGATCAGCTCTCTGATATGTAGAAGTTTAAAAGTCTCTTTTGCTTAACTTAATATTTACTCGCACATGTATGAAAATTGTATATGACAATGAATAGATATGCATATGCTGAAATATGTATCTTTCTAAAATAAAATTAGTTAATTAAATTGTTTTGAGGCAGAGGCGTATCAACCTCGAATGAGAGATTTTACTGCGTTTGTTCTTCCGGTTGGAACATCAAAAAATAAAAGAAAATGCACTTAATCATGACCTTGCACTTAAGACACCGTCTGCCTGTTTGTCATATGTTGCCAAAATGGCGACGGCCGCGTGTATGTGTTCCTAGTTAACGTGCGTCGGTCGAATTTGAAGGTAGGCAACTTAAGATTCATTATAGATGTCAATCTGAAAGTTGATAATACGTTTACAAAGTTCACCTAAAATTGCAAGGAACATGGGGACGAGAAAAGTAGACCGACAGACGGACAGATACATGCTTAGGTGCAAGAATCAGCAGAATCAGAATCATCTTCTGAATCGATCACTTCTCGAGCATTTCTCAGAGACTATTAGCCCACGGGTAGAAAAATCGTACGATTCGATCAAACTGGCACGCCCATATTTAATAAAATATATCATAGTTAAAATTTATAGGTTTAATACGCAACATACGCAACAAAAGAAATTAAAATATGTTTATGTGAAAGGAGATGGCATCCAAAAATTCGAATCAAGCCGAATGTAATTTCTCTCTGGTTTTTGGTAGGCCTTTACGTTAAATTTAGTATGTGCTCGTATGGCTAAAACGAGTTCTGCAAATCTTGAGATTGAAGTAAAAGTGAGAAATGCGTGTTCACGTAGCGGTACTCCGTACTCCGTAAGCCACTCTTGGATTCTTCCAGTTATTATATTTTACCAGTCTCTTGCAGTTGCTGAGCGCGTTAAGCCGTTGCGGACATTGTTTGTTGGTTTCGTTTGGTTTAATTGAAGTGAAAGCTGCTGCTAAACTCTTCGTTCATTTACTTCACAAATTTATTGTGTTTTTTGGTACAAAAAAGAATAAAAAATTTAAATGGAATAAAACAGAAATACTAAACTCATTCTACATCCCCATCTATATACTTTTTAAGTTAACCTATAAAATAAAACAAAACTTGAAAATTGGTGTAAGTAAGTACGACATGCATTGTGAGTATTGTGCATATGTGTGTATTTAGAGATAATTTAACGGTCAACGGATATATTTAATTATCCCGAAGAAGAGCTTCACTAATGCACGCTTCTAGTAGATGTATTCCCAATCACTTAATGAATAAAATCGAGAAAGACGCGGAAACTTTGGAGTGAATTTTCCTTATCCTCTATCTGAATGCGTAACAATTGCTGATATATTCGCTAGTTGTTAAGTGCATGAACGCATTCAAGCATCAGGGTTTTTGTCCTAAACTCAACATGTAACTCTTTTGAATCTCTACCTCTATCTTGCTGTACTCTTGTGACATGTTCATGTCTCATGTAAAGTTGCAGATACCAACACACATTTCAATTGCCATAAACACTGGTGGTGACGAGCGCGTACATGCATGCATACCTTATGGAATATCTAACGTATATTCGTCGAGTGACAAATTCATTTAACGTGAAAATGCTTTTTGCAGTAAAGTGTCCTAAATAATGCTTGGCTTTTAATTAAAATGTAAAAGTAATCATTAAAAGTACTTTGGCTTTCTTTCCTCGTATGATCAGACCATTTTTGCAAGTGCTGCTTATATAAAGCCTCACTTAACGCTTTGCAACTATAACGCTTCTCGACAAAGATAGGTGGAGAGTATTATTGCGGCATAATAAACACATGCAAAAAAATATTGGATGGAATGAAACTATTTTCTGAAGCTTCTAATGAGTGAAGCATTGTGTAGCAATAGGTTCTAATTATAGCACTTGCACTAGTAGTGCAGGGTATATTAAGTTTGCGCGGACATATGTAGCACCTAGAAGGGCTTCAGAAAATAATTCTGAATCTATATAAGCTTGTCCGTCCGTCTGTGTTTCAAACTACTACTCGCATTTTTCAACATGTTTTCATGATATTAGGGACACTGAAGTGTTTTGGCCCAAGGACGAACGCTATTGAAAATTAGTTCAAATCGGACCACGTTTTCGACTATACTTGCCATATAGCTTTATTTTGATACATCATTGCAAGAAAAATATTGAATTTTTAGAAATTTCCGCGAGGAGAATCATTTGGCGTAAAAACTTTCAATCGGATGTGGCAACACTTTGAACCCCCTGCTTTCCAAAGGGGACCGAATTTTCATATGTTAGAAAAGCCGAATTTTTTAAAATTCATGGCGAAATTTCGTTTATAGTAATGATACGACGTCCATAAATTCCAAAATTTACGCAACATTGGCATTTCGGTATCCTTCGATATGAGGGCTTTCGTGACGTTTGCGCATTTACATAAAAATAATTTACAATTGTTGATGTACTATCAGTTTAGCGGGGTGGTGTAGGGCATCTAATGATCGACCTTATCCGACTATCTCATTCTTGCTTGTATTTATTATTCCTTAACGAAATCTGATCCAAAATATTAACGTGACCTTTAAGTGTAATCTATTAAATTTGGACCACATAGGTCTAGTTTTGCGATTCCCTTTCGTATAGAGGTTTCTATGCGACGTTAGTCGTAGTATGGCAAGAAGGTAAAATTTTTCTTGAATCGTAGAGAAGAGAAATGATGTGAGGTTTATTCCAAAGTTAGCCTTGGTCGCCTCATGCTTCATTTCACTTTTCTTATCAACCCAAAATTTATCTATTACACCTGTATGTCTTTGTGCGGCTTTTTTGGGGCTCCAATCATTGAACATCGCCGTTAAATTGCCAAACTATTCTGGCGCAATATGCAATGAAAAAAACAATTCCGTGAGAAAAAGTTTATAGAGTAAGTTTAAGTTGGGCAAGAAAGAAGTTGTTGTTTTTTCAATTTTTTTATTTATGTTAAAGGCTTTTATAGATTAGACTATTGAGCAATGCTTTCCGCAATGGGCATTAGACTTAATAAAGACTTTCTTCTTTTTTGTTTTGTGTAACGAAGACATATATTTACACAATGTGTGTATGTTTATGCATGTGTGCATAGGTAAACATGGGGTAAATTGACTAAGCAATTGGTTTTTGCTTCTCTTTGGTTTTCTTTTCTTCTTTGATTAAGACAAACTATAAATATAAAAATAATTAAGAAAATATTCACACACAAATCCAAAACGAATTTGTTTAAAATTGTACAACAAAACTTAAAAGCAATGATAATGAATTTTTACATGTTTTAAAACTTTCACTGATGATGATGACAACCAAGAAGTCGTCTTTCAGCTTAATCCGAATTACAATTGCCGGTTGTGGATGTAATCGATGTATTTCTATTTCTATTTCATTCATTAATTCTTAAAGTTAATCGCATATGAAATCGAAAAGAAAGCGAAAAGAAACAAAAGCTGTCGTCTTTTAAATTCCTATACATATTCTATATGGCTTATAGAAGCGATTTATAGGCCTTCAGAGGAAATCATAATAAATCGCTTATATGTCCTTATACGCTATATGAGAGTCTTTCAATAAAAGGTATCAGTTTAAGCTTCCCGGCATTTTTGGGCTGACAAATTTGACAAGTAAGACTTAAGAAGTCTTCAGGTCCATTCGCTATGCTCGAAATACATTCGTAGTATTATGATTTTTGGAACAATTTTTCATTTTTTTTTTTTTTCATCTGAATATCTAAATAAGCGAAATAGTCCCATCGCGGACTCTGAAGACAAGGAAGAGATTGTCTAACGACCTATTTAACTACAATAAGCGATAATTCGCGTTGCGGATTGGCATTGCGTTTTTCGTGTTGGCGGTGTAATCAGAGACATGATAATTTTTACATACACTAAATGAATGCATGAACGCCCGAATGATGTTTAATGACCTTCTTAACCTATAAGTAATGCCATCCTACTTACCACACGGCCTATGAAACAATAGCTGCATTGTGTGACTGATTCAAAGTAAGGCTTCTTGCTGAAAGAGTTGAGAATTTTGAAAATTATGGAGATAATGCAAATATAATTTAAATTTATTAAAAGTCTTATGCATTGTATCACCATTCGGCTTCAAGGTTCAATGTTTGCTCACAAACTTTGAGAAATTCAAAAGAATCGCTCAAACTGGAAGCTTCAGACGCAAATGCAATATCGAGTTAAGCACATTTCGTTTTCTTGCCAGTAGAGTGCAATGGGGCAAATAACGAAAGTGAGGCGAGAAACACACACATGAAAAATAATAATAAAAATTGCACTATTTTTTATGAAGTGTAGATGAACGTGCAGAGGTGCATGTGCATGTGATTTTCATTATTGTTATTGTTATGCGAATTCCAGAGTTTAATGACTTTTCTTTGATTTCATTGCTACTGTGGCACCCAGTGGTTTACTAAACTGTTACTCCCAATAAATTCTAGTAATAGAGAGATAAGCCCTAGAGTCGTGAAAATAATTTAAATTCTTCTAAGCGCATTTTTGATAAGATTCTTGTTCGTTAGAATTTTGCTTAATTATTAAAAGAGTTATGGGAACCGTAATAAAGTGTAACATGAGCTTACTAGGAAGTCTTCATGTGTCCGACAATATTCTCAAAAACAGTAGAATAAAACGCAATATTTAGATCAAGCATGGCCAACCGACGGCCCCCGTTGTCGCTGCGTCTGGTCGGCTGCGTTCAAAGTTTCAAAAAGCAGTGCTGCAAATGAAATGTATTCGCGTTCACTATCGGCTCAGCTGTGCAGCTATCAAATGTGAAATACGTTAAAGTCTCTGTTTTCGTTTTATTGGTCCATAAAGTAGACACATTAAAGTGAAGGAAAATTGCCAAAGAGTGCTGCATTTTAATGATAAATGGACGTGGGTGGTTCTGACCCCCGCCGTGATACGAAGCTTAAAATAGGCTCGTTGATGAAAACAGCTACCCATCCCTTCTCTACAATTTGCCGTCCGTAAGAAGCCTCCATTATTTTTAATAGTTTATCTATAAACAGAATGTCGGGCGTAAAACTCGTAGAAGAGATTTGCTGAAAAAAAGCAAAATTCTCGAAATATTGGTGCAAAATGCGGATCAAACGCTTGTCAGTCCATCAAAAAATTTGGCGCAGAGATGCTTTGGCTAAGCCTATGGACACGTTTAAAATTTTATTGCAATCTCTGAGAGGAGGGTATGTGTCCTAGATAATTAGATTTGATTTTTGAATGTGACCAATAACTCGAGGGATATCCACTATTCATATAATACGACGACGGAAAGAAAACTGTACCGCACTGAGAATTGACGGGATTTTTAGCTACTCTGCTGCTTAAGAAACCGAATCAACCGACGTGTCGCTATTATCCAAAAAATGTATTTCCTTCGTTGCCTTTTGAGTATGGTTAGATTAATTATATTAATTAATTAACTCGTGGCTTGTAATATATGGAATTGTATTTGTTTGTTAAAAGTGCGACGATATGTGTTTCGTTACACTTATATAATAATACGCTTCCATACTAGGTTTTCTTCGCAAAACTGCATTTGTTAAGAAGCAACAAACGTTACAAAAAGCAAAGATAGGTTTAGTGACCCTATACTTGTTAAAAGATCTTTTTTTTCAAAAGTCATATAATTTTTCGATTTTGGTTTATTCCAATTTGTGAATTTTAGACAAGAACGTGAATAGAAATATATATATGTCTGTTGATAGAAACAATATACATAGTAAATATCGGCAAACTGCCAAAAAATTGATTTTTTTTTTTTTCACAAATCTCAAGGACCTACAATGCTTTTAAAAGTATACATACATATCTATGTATATACGCATATACATATCTATGTACAATAAGTATATTCATATCCACTCTTTCAATTGGCTTACGGAAAGAACGCGACATGAATATAATAGATTTTGTCATAAAAGTTCGAAGAAGCAATCGAAAATTCTTTTGATTTTATTTTTGTTTAAAATTCGTCTTCGGCATTATTAACGTAAAAGATTGACCTCCAAAAATATGTTAGAAAAACAAGTAAACAGATTACAGTACTAAGCGGCCCACCATTAAACACCTTACACATTTTCGTTTAATACAGTTATTCGCATTTTCAAACTAAGGCTTTACAGGGAAATTGTTCTAAAAAGTGGTCCGACCCGAATTATTTTCAATAGTGTTCGTCCTGGGACCAAGACAAGACAGACAGACGGACAGACAAAATGAAATTGGTATAATAATGTAGGTGGGATGCCACTCCACAAGTGTATATCAAGTATGGTAGTGTATATCAAATCTATAAATGTACATTAAGTGTAAGGTGTAAAAATTAAGGGGGCAGCTGATGAAAATAATAGGTAACAATATTTACTTAACATTACTTTCATGTTAATTCTAATGTTATTTCAGGGCTATATCCAACCAACAAGCGCAAAATTAAGAACAAAACGTTTGCAAGAATTCGCCTTGGTCCGATGGATCCTTAAGAAATCTACCCTTCCCCAATTTGCAATTACGGGTAAAATATTCCCATTAAACATGTTGCTTGTGAATGCAAGAAATCCGAAAATTCGCGTTCGCAACAACTAACACTGTCTTCATCTTGAAAGTGCGTGGAGAACATAAAAACTTCATTAAAATGACTAGACTGAAATCTAGGTAGACATATAGTGTACCTTCTTAAAAAATAGCCCTGGGTTACTAACATAATGCGATCCCTTAGTCCCACAATTAGGAAAGTAAAATGTTTTCGTATCAGTTATACAATTCCCGTAGGTATCTCTCATTTTCTTAATCCAATCAATCGGCATCAACCGGTTATGCCGTTACCGTCGAAACTCTTGTCCAGAAAAAATGTAAATTTAAATTTAAATCAAAATGAATTTCAGATATAAAACATGAATCAATTATTCACGTGATGACCACAGCTTGAATAAAAATGACTGGAACCAATGGCATTGGAGCTCAAATGTTACTTCGAGTGGTTTTGCTTATTTTAGCTGTTTTCGGTTACGTGCCTTGGTGTTGGGGTCATGGGAGACTCATTGAACCGCCAAGTCGCTCGTCAGCTTGGCGTTATGGCTTTAATACTCCGCCAGATTACAATGACCACGAGCTATATTGTGGCGGTTTCACACGTCAATGGAAGCGGAACGATGGAAAATGCGGGGAATGTGGGGATGCTTGGGATATGCCAAGACCGAGGCCACATGAATACGGTGGGCAGTGGGGACAAGGCGTTGTAGTACGTCGTTATTTCCCTGCATCCGAAATAACTATTCGAGTGGAATTGACAGCAAGTCATATGGGGTAAGTAAAACATTTTAATTTGAATAATTTCACTGGCTTCATATGCTCTGAATGCCTTTGTTCCCTATCGAACGAATTTATTCGGAATAATGAAAATTATTTTGTAGTTACTTTGAATTTCGTATATGCCCGGATCCGAATGCTAAGCAAGAATGCTTAGATCGCAATTTGTTGACAATTTTAAGCGGAGCTCCAGCTCAACATTCGCCAGGTGATATGAAAACACGGTTTTACCCCCGAAACGGAAGTCGAATTTACGAAATGAAAGCTTTATTGCCCGGTAAGGGGCGTTAAAGAATGAAACATCTAAAGACGATTTCATATCAAACTTTTTTTGTAGATATGAAATGCAATCAATGCGTTCTCCAATGGAGATATGTGGCGGGAAATAATTGGGGTATGTGTCCAGATGGAAATGGAGCCGTGGGTTGTGGTCCTCAAGAAGAATTTCGTTCGTGTTCTGATATTGCTTTGAGCGAGCACGTTTCTATACCCAAACGTCCTCTACGCCCCACCATTCGTACGACGGCACGTCCTAAAGGTCCATTAACAAATGATACGATAAGCCCGGAAGAAAAACCTCAAGAATCCGAAAGTTTCAACTACGCAGCGTTACTGCTCGTCCTGTTGATTGTGTTCTTAGTTTTATGTTCCTTTGTGATATGGTATTTATATCGCAACGAAAGGGCACGGGTTGACTTATGGAAACAGCGCTTGATTAATCGTTTGTGCAAGAAGAAACTTATTGCAGATCATCCATCAAGACTTAAAATGTGCCCATCCATTCCTAGCACAATCACTACGTCCAATTTATGTGACTCCTTAAAATCTCCTACAAGATTCAATAAAGACTGTGCTGAGATTACGCCTGTTCCACCTCCTCGTCTTAAGCGACAGGCTCGCATCAAAGAAATGTTATCAGAAGAATCCAGTGTTGCGTAGTGTCTATATAAATATATATATATATATATATATATTTGTCTAATTCATGCGTAGTATGTGTTTAATCCATTGTACATAACAATCATTTAATATATTTATGATTCATTATATATTTCATTTTTGTAGAAAAAAAAAGGAAAAACAAAACAAGTAAAGACGTTGTAGTGAGCCACGACCCACTTTTGAATACCATACACCACTTTGCTCAATACACTTATTTATGTAAGGACCTTTCGAGATAATGCGTTATAAGGGAAGTGTTTGAAAAACTATTTTGAATAGCGTCCACTCTTGGGATAAAACCGCTCGACGTACCAAACTTAATCGAAATATCTCAAAAAGAATACTAGACATACCGATGGACAGACACACAGCCAAGCTTAGAAAATAGATCAGAATCGATTGGAATAACAAGGGCCATGTCTACCCCAAGACATTCTGTGTTTTGTGTACATCCGCACAAAGTTATTATGCACTTAGCATATCACAAGCGATATAGGGTACAATGGCTATAGAAAGATATTGAGAAAGAGGCACGATTTACATAAATTTTTTTAAGCGTTTTCATACGTGTATGCTTGTAATAGATGGACATGCTGGTTAATTTGTGAATTTCTGAGCTGGATTGAAAAAAAAAAACAAAAAAATGAAGATATGTTTATGAACTGGGATTCCTAAGAGAATCGAAAGGTTAATCCAGAAACTTTTGTATTAAAATCTGCGCTACGGCAAATGAGAAGGTACCGTTACCGATTTATTAGCGTAAAATTTTTCACGGATTCAATAATTTCATGCGATAAAATAAATGCATAAAAACCGGGCTTTTTATTGTATCGATTTAATCAACTGTCGGTTAATTGTTAAAGGGAATTAATGTAAAAAAAAGTGAATTTCTTCGTTTATGGTATCTACAATAACAAGGATCAATGAACGATCGTGCTTTCTTTAAATTATAACATCGTTTATCCCATATACCAGGCCCGCGTATAATTTTAAATAAATAAAAATGTAGTGGTTGAGTATTCACGCACTTCACGCTAAGTTCATTTCGCTTTTCATTTTTTTTCAATTCATAAACAATTAAATTTACATTATAATTGAATAAATAGTCGATTAAGTTCAATAAAGTCATGTGAATAATGAATTAACAAACCTTCAAAGAACTGTCAATTTACGTACAACTTTTTTGTAACTCGGCGAGGCAGACGTTCGGAAAACTTGCTTACTTAAATAATAATATGAATGTTTCCGAAAGCAATGAGTTTTTTTTTAATTTTTATTTTATTAAAATGTTTCACTTTCATCAAAGAATCTCTTTAAATCGCCTTTTAGATCCTACCACAACGACCCACTGAACAAAATTTTGAAACAATATCCAAACTTTGCCTACTTTATCACAACAAGCGTGCATTCCATCATTTATGCAAAAATATTTTACGAAAAAGATTCAAGGTCGTAGTAAACGATTCACTTTCGAAACATAGCTGGCAGTTCCCTACAAGAGATAAGTGCTACGCGTTTTTGATCGAACGCTTTACACTAACTACTGACTTCTGAAGCAAGAAATCGATAATGACTTCTAAAGCGATTACACTTCGTGCATCATTCATGATGGGTATATTAAAAGTATTCAGGCGGCCACTTTCTGTCCCACCTTTCTCACTTTTTTCTAACTATCACCCTTGAGGACATCTTGGTTGGCGAAACTAAAAATATGTTACCAGGCTGAGTAATCACGAGTAAACTCTTTGACAATATTTTATTCTAGATGGATATCAATGGGATAACACGATTGAAAAGGCATCATATGTGGCTCTTTTTTTGCTATTAGAAATCAATTTATTTTTCGCCTTAAATTATATACTCAGTGGTCCGTCCGTCTGTCCATGTATTTTCGTGCTCAATTTGCAAATTTCCCATTGTCGAAATATTTTAATGAAATTTCGTACACCGATGTGTTTTCTGCCAAAAACGAAAACGCTTTCGACCAGCTTTATATGAAAGTATTTATGTGAAAATCAGTATTAAGCGCAGTGGTCTATAATCTACATATGTATTGTTGTTTATTTAAACATGGTACTTCCCGTTGGGGATCGATAACCTCTGTTATTTTCCTTCTCACCTTGCCATACCATTCACTTATTATCTTTTTCGATGCCTTGTAGATTAATAATTCAATTTAAAAAAAAATAGCAACAAATTATCGTTAATGTGACATCTGAAATTTTATATAATTTCTTTACATCATCTCGGGACTTACAATAATCTATCGTTAACTTAACATTCGAAACGAACTTCGAAAATGAAATCGAAGAAAATTAAATAATTTTTTGTGACTTGATCGTTATGGGTGGACCTGGAGGAATAATTGAACTGATATTTGAACTCAATGTTATTGAAATTCTAAATTTTAATTGAATTTGTTTTTTAACATTCATTTAACGCATAAGGTAAGTATCCAAAGTTCTTATATCCATAACTTTTCCTTTCTTAAATTCCACGACGGATCACTATTCGATCGTAATGTGTGTACAGTGAACTCAGGTAATATTTGTACAGCATAAATGAATTTCATTATTTATCCCTGTTTTGCTTAATTAATGCGTTTTCATTAATTATCATATGATTGGCTCTAGCAACCTGCAATTATACGTAAATTGGAATAAAATTTTACATATTACAGAATGTTTAATTAATTTTGTTTCATTTATATATAAATAGGCGTGTAATCTATTCGGGACTTAATTGCAGTTGGTCGCAAAGTACGAACACTTCAAAGTCTCGGTTATAGTGTTTATTTTAGAGATTCGTTGTGTTTTCATTCGATTTATAAATCGCCTTAAAACTCATTTAGATTATCGACATCTGCTAAATTATTAATCATGCCCGATTATAAGGATACAGTGAATTCTCGAAATGGAAATAAAGACAAAAAATTTTCACGTGTGTACCCAGCAACCGATGGTGATGACGTTGTCATCTCGGGAATGGCCGGAAAATTTCCCAATTGCCATAATATTGATGAGTATGAATATAAACTTTATAACAAGGTGCGTGCAACAATCACGACTTAATAAAACCACATCTACAAAGACTTAAATGTGTGTGTGTGCGTTTAAAACATCAAACAAAGTAAATCATTTACTTTTAGTATAATTTTTCGTTAATTGTGAAGCAGAGGAAGTTGCATATCAAATGCAAAACAAATATTGTCTCACAGATTACGGTTTCAATCCTAGCAATGGGAGCTTTTCTACTTCCGTAACGATGTAATGATTGTCTTAAACATTGTGTATCTATATATCGAAATATTCTCTATACTTAAAATCGGATACCGCAAACAACTAGATCTTGTTAACAACAACCAGTCATGTTTGAAAACACTACGATAAAAAGCTTCCTTGTAAGTTTTTCCATGGAGTATGAAGCACACAACTTATACGACTTAAAGTACAACATAATTTTGTACGAAACAAAGTCCCATATCGAAGCAAATCAACAGCCAATAGAACCGCAAAAACAAAAGTCATATATTGAATCAAAGCAAAGTCGCATAACGAACTAATCGAAAGTAAACAATATCTACATTCCGAGTAACAAGTCACACATCAAACCAAATCAAATGTAAATAGAAGTCGTGTGTCGGACCAAAAGTCTGATATCGAACCAAACCAAAAGTAAACGAAATTTACATCCACAGTAACTCATCATGAAAACTTAAGCTGATTCTAGTAGTTTTTTGTTCCGATTTATAGTTTTTTAGTGCGATAAATGTATAAAAATTGCTTTAAAAAATCCTAAAAGGAAAAATCTTCAGTTTTCTTTTTTTCTCTTTCCTATACAATCGGAAACAACAAGAACCACACGTCAGTCTCTGTATTAACATGATAATTATAGTATTGTTGTTGTTGTTGTTGAGTACATGAGGGCGTCAGATGTTTTCTGTGGCATGGAACTGAAAAACTGAACAGCTATTGCGGGTATTCATAAAGCTCTGACGTTCGTTTGTGCGTTTTCTCCTTTCCTGTTCCTTTTTCATTGCTTTACCCACCACCACACCATATGTTCATTTGTGCCGCATATTGTTGTCGTCTGCCATTGTTTAAAAGCAATTGAAATCTTTTTATCTGCAAACTAATGATCATTAAACTTGGAGGCAATAGTTTGCTAAGGACATTGATAGTCACAAAAATAGAATACAAGTTTTCTCATAACAATATTAACTGCTACTAATTATGTTCTTGCGTAGCTATCGCAGTTGCCGTTATATTCGGTTTTATTTTCGTCATCGCGTCTATAAATCAATATTATGCAACACATGCGACACGCCAAACAAATTGTGACAAAGTTATTCCTTTGACTACAAAAATAAAAGCATAGTTTACGTTAACTGTTAAAGTTAACGAATTCAAAAAATAGGACATCCTCTGTTGGGAATTGGCTTGTTGTAAAGCTTCGCCTGTTCCCTTTTGGTACACTGCATCATTTGCGATACAAGGGTTTATTAAGTTTGTGTGGATTTATGCAACATCCGGAAGGACTTGAGGTAGACCCACCCTTTGTTATACCCATTGATTTCGAAACGCTTTCCTGCTCGTGTGCCCATCTTGTTTTCTTCTGTTCAATCTACCAGCCGACATTTTTCAGATATTGAAAATGGTTCGGATTGCAACATTTTTTAAACCACTTTCTACATGGAGCCTTACTACGAAATGTTGTTCTTTCTTTTTTGTAATTTTCTTAAAGATCGATATGATAGACGATGATGAACGACGCTGGCGGCATTTCCATCCTGAAATTCCAAAGCGAAGTGGAAAAATTTATGATTTAGAGAAATTCGATGCGACTTTCTTTGGAGTACATTTTAAACAAAGCCATACAATGGATCCTCAAACACGAATGTTGATTGAAATTGCATATGAAGCGGTCATTGACGCCGGCGTCAATCCAAAGAGTTTACGTGGAACTAAGACGGGAGTTTACATAGGCGCTTGCGTCTCCGAATCGGAAAAGACCTGGTTCTACGAAAAAGTTTCTTCTGGAGGTTTCGGCATAACTGGTTGCAGTCGTGCCATGTTGCCAAACCGCATTTCATATAGTTTGGGTTTGGAAGGGCCCTCATTTTTATTAGATACAGCTTGTTCTAGTTCAATGTATGCCTTAGACAATGCTTTTACAGCGTTTCGTAACGGCGAAATAGACGCAGCCATTATTGGCGCTTCAAACTTATGTTTGCACCCATTTGTAACATTGCAATTTGCTCGGTATGTAAGAATAATTTTTAAAGATGTTTTGAAAATTGCAAGGTCCAACTGTCTATTTCAGACTTGGTGTGTTGGCTGCTGATGGCTATTGTAGGCCTTTTGATCAAAATGCTTCTGGCTACACCCGGTCTGAAACTATTAGTTGCTTATTCTTGCAGCGCAAACGTGATGCTAACCGCGTGTATGCTAGCATAGTGTACTCAAAAACTAATTGTGATGGTTATAAGCCCGAAGGAATTACTTATCCTTCCGGAAAATTGCAAGAAAAACTGCTACGTGAGTTCTATCAGGAAGTTGATGTTTGTCCAGAAGAATTAGGTTATTTGGAAGCTCACAGTACTGGTACCAGAGCCGGAGATCCGGAGGAGTGTTGTGCCATTGATAACGTCCTTTGTAGTCAACGTTCCACACCTCTATTGGTAGGTTCTGTCAAATCGAATATAGGCCACGCTGAACCAGCATCCGGCGTTTCCTCATTGGCAAAAGCCTGTTTTGCATTTGAAACCGGAAAAATTGCACCTAATATTAATTTTACGGAGATAAAATCAGAAATTTCTGCTTTAGCCGAAGGACGCTTGATAGTTGTAAAAGATATAACGAACTTGGAAAAACCGTATATTGGTGTCAGTTCATTTGGCTTCGGAGGTGCTAATGCTCATGCTTTATTAAAGGCTTTTGATAAAAGCAAAATTAACCACGGAGTTCCTGACGACGATCTTCCCCGTTTAATTACCTGGGCTGGACGTACTGAAGAATCAGTTAATGTAATTCTAGATTCAATTCAGGAGAAGCCTCTGGATGCTGAATTTATCAGTCTACTACACAACATACAAAATGAAGATGTGACAGGATTGGTGTTTCGAGGTTACGGAATTTTTGCGAAGGATGGAAACATGTCCGCAAAATGTCTTGCCAAAGATGTTCATCATTACTCTGGAATTAAAAGACCGATTGTATGGGTATTCAGTGGAATGGGATCTCAATGGACAGAAATGGGATCATCTTTAATGGCTATTCCTAAGTTTCGAGAATCTGTTGAACGCTGTCAGAAGGTCCTGGAATCGAAAGGCCTCAATTTGATAAAAATCCTCACTTCAACTGATGCAACGATATTTGACAATATTTTGCATTCCTTTGTTGGAATTGCTGCCATACAAATTGGTCTGGTCGACCTTTTGCGTTCTTTAAACATACAGCCTGACTATATCATCGGTCATTCAGTAGGGGAACTAGGGTGTGGGTATGCTGACGATGCATTTACTCCGGAGCAAATGGTTTTGGCCGCTTATTATCGTGGCAAAGTAAGTTTAGACATTGAAAAAATTAAAGGTTCGATGGCCGCTATCGGCATGGGCTACAAGAAAATTGTAAACATGTTACCTGACAAAATTGAAGTTGCATGCCACAATAGCGCCGACTCATGTACTATATCTGGACCTGCTGAAGATGTCGAAAAGTTTGTAAATGAACTTAAATCTAGGGGAATATTCGCCAAGGAAGTCCCATGCTCCAATATCGCATATCACTCACGCTATATAGCACACATGGGACCGCAGCTACTGAAATATTTAAAAAAAATTATTCCAAATCCGAAACCTCGATCATCCAAATGGCTTAGTTCTAGTGTGCCGGAAAGTGATTGGCACCAAGAAGGACGCAATTTGTGCTCAGCGGAGTATCATACCAATAATCTGCTGAACAGCGTACTCTTTGAGGAAACGTTTGCGCTTCTTCCGAACAATGCCCTTACCATTGAAATCGCACCTCATGGTTTACTACAAGCAATATTGAAACGGTCTATGGTAAATGGGGTCCATATTTCGTTAACGCAACGTGGTAATAAAACTAACGATGTCTTTTTTTTATCAGCGATTGGAAAGTAAGTGGATTTACTTATTGGGAGATTTAAAATCTTCATGGTTTCTTTACTTTTAGGTTATTTGCTAACGGCGTTGTGTTCCCTACGGCGAATTTATATCCTAAGGTAGAATTTCCGGTTTCGCGTGGTACTGCCGGCATTAGTTCCTTAATACGATGGGATCATAGTGAGGATTGGTTTGTTACAAAATATGAAAACATGAAAACCAAATCCAAGGGTGAGCGTTCCTACACAGTGAATTTAGGTAGCGACGAAGAGGAGTTTTTGTCCGGTCACGTAATAGATGGTAAAGTTCTCATACCAGCGATATGTTATCTACGCTACGTGTGGGAAACCTTCTCACTCATGTACCATGGTCCAAGTTATATGGAGGTGCCAGTTGAGTTTGAAGAAGTAAAATTTTTAAGAGCTACCAGCATATCCCCAAACGATAGTGTGGAATTAAATGTAATGATTCACTATGGTACTGGAAATTTTGAAGTACGTTAAGACGTTTGACTTCGTTTTCCATACGTATTCTAACAGTTCACTTCTAACTCCACAGATCACGGAATCCGGAGCTTTGGTGGTTACTGGACGGATAACGGAAATTGAACGGCCTTCTCCGCCTGAGGTGTACGAATTCATCGAAGAATCTGTTTTCCCTACTCTTTGCCAGAAAGATTTTTATAAAGAGTTGAGATTACGTGGTTACCATTATAGCGGTAGTTTTAGAGCCGTAAGAGAAGCTCGGGGTGATGGTCTTCACGGCAAAGTAGAATGGAATTATAATTGGGTTACCTTTATAGATGCAATGTTGCAAATTCAAATCGTAGGTACGGATTCGCGCACCTTGCTGTTGCCTACCAGTATGAGAAAACTACGCATTAGTGGTCTTCATCACGTGAATTCAGTAACTAAAATGGATCCAGAAAATCGCGTATTTGAAGTGTATGTGGATCGCAAACATAACAGAATAGTCTCGGGAGGCATTGAAATAGTTGGTCTTCATGCCAGTCCAGTTCAACGTCGAAAATCGCCAGGAATACCCATCTTGGAAAGATACCAGTTTGTTTCACACTTTCCAGCGCCTACATTAAGCATTCAAGATGCAGTTCGATTTTGTGTGCAATTAGCTTTGGAAAACTCCACAGTATTGAAAATAAAAACGGTTGAATTGGACACTGATGGCCACTTTCCAATAATTGAAAACTTCGTAGAAGCCATCGAAGACCTGCCTCTGGTCACTGGTGACTACGTATTTCTATCAAATCAAGTACTAGAAGATATCCCCAAAGTGGTGCATGTTGAAGATGGAAAGTTACTTACCCAAAAAAATTGTCATTTCATAATAATAAGCGCATTGTGTGGTGAGTTGAACGAATTGGCTCTCACTCAGGCCCCCAAATCATTAGTGGAAAGAGGTTATTTGGTTGTGCGTATCAGTAATTCGTCTGGTAAGATTAACTTGAAAATTCCTGATGATTTGAAAATGGTTGCCGATTTACCGATCGAGAACACTGACGAAATCATTTTATTGCTACAGTGCAGAGGTTCGAAGAAGTTCTCCCTTGAACCAACTGTTGTTGAAATTAGTGAGTCAGATAAGGAGTTCACGTGGCTTGTTCAACTGCAACAATCTATTAAGAATAAGACTCCAACAGTTGTATATGCATACAATGAAAAATTAAATGGTGTAATTGGTTTAGTGAACTGTCTACGTAAGGAACCAGACGGGCAATTAATTACCTGTTTTTTTATAAATGATAAAAGTGCCCCGGCATTCAACATTAATGAACCCTTCTATGCCACGCAATATGCCCTTGGACTAGCCGTTAACGTTTATCAAAACGTAAGTAGCACGTATTAAAGAATAACACCCTTAACTGTTTCGAACACTATTCAATTAATTTTAACTACTCAGGGTAAATGGGGTTCCTATCGACACCTTCTGCTAAACTTTGATATCCATAGTGCACCAAGAAAGGATCATGTTTATGGTAATGTGCTACAAAGGGGTGATCTTTCGTCTTTACGTTGGTTCGAAGGTCCATTGAAACCAGAGGACTGCGACATAAAAATTGCTTATTCATCCGTAAATTTCCGTGATATAATGCTTGCCACTGGACGCTTGGCGGTTGAGCTATATGGCGACAGTCGTCTGGATCAAAATTGCGTTTTGGGCTTTGAGTACTCCGGCATACATATGAAGACTGGTAATCGTATTATGAGTATGGTAGTAAAGGGAGGAGTGGGATCATATGTTGAGAAGCCATCCAGACTTATATGGGATGTACCAGACAATTGGTCTTTAAAAGACGCTGCTACTGTTCCCGTAGTTTATATAACCGTATACTATGCGTTTTTCATGGTTTCTGATATACGTAAAGGAAAAAGTATCTTAATCCACGCCGGCACAGGAGGTATAGGTCTTGCAGCCATACGAGTCGCATTAGCCTATAATCTGGAGGTTTTTACTACCTGCAGCAATGCTCAAAAGAAGCAATTTCTACTGGACACTTTTCCGCAGCTTAAAGGTACGAAGGAGTTATTTTGCGTTTCAAGCACAAATATTAATCGTTTTTCCTTTTTCTCGAAACAGAGACTCACATTGGGAATTCTCGAGATACTTCATTTGAACGTATGATTATACGAGAAACTAATGGCAAAGGCGTCGATTTTGTTTTGAACTCGCTATCAGAAGATAAATTGTTGGCTTCCGTACGTTGCTTGGGAATTACGGGACATTTCCTTGAGATTGGAAAATTTGACATGGCAAACGACACCAAACTCGGGATGAGTTGCTTCTTAAAGGAAATCAAATTTAATGCTGTTTTAGCCGATAGATTATTAATTGCTTCGGATGAAGAAGTAGCAGTAAGTGGGAGGTACTGAATAGCAAGAGTCGTAATGATTAGAAATGTTTTTTATCTGACAGCACCTAAAAGCGCTCATTGATAATGACATTGCCAATGGGATTATACAACCTTTACCTGCAACTGTTTTCCAAGCTCATGAAATTGAGCAGGCGTTTCGACATATGGTAGGAGGAAAACATATAGGGAAAGTAGTTATTCAAGTGCGGGAAGATCCAAAATCTGAGTTCACGATGCCAGTAAAAGTGGTGAAGCAAGTGTACTTCGATCCAAATTTGAGTTTTATTATTCCTGGCGGCTTAGGTGGTTTCGGATTGGAGTTAGCTGATTGGATGGCGTTAAGAGGCGCAAGAAAACTTGTTCTTAGTTCCAGCAGAGGACTTACGAACGGTTATCAGCGCTACAGAATAGCGTAAGATATAAGCGCATGTTACAAATCTTTACTGAGCATAAATTATGTGTTGTTCATTTATTCATAGGTTATGGAAAACATACGGTTGCGAAGTCTTGATAAGCACAAGTAACATTTGTACCTATGAAGGATGCCGCAACCTGCTCAAAGAAGCGAATAATATGGCCCCAGTCGGTGGAATTTTCAACTTGGCGGTTACATTGCAAGATGCCATATTCCTTAATCAGACGAAAGAAAAGTTTGTGAAAAGTTTTGAACCGAAAGCAGTAGCAACGAAATACTTAGATGAATTATCCCGTGTTATGTGTCCCAAGTTGGAGCATTTTGTAGTCTTCTCAAGTGTTTCGTGTGGTAGGGGCAATGCAGGACAGACCAATTATGGAATGGCCAATTCAGTAATGGAAAGGATCATTGAAGATCGCCTCAAGAGTGGCTTTCCGGCTAAAGCCATCCAGTGGGGAGCAGTAGGGGAAGTGGGTTTGGTAGCTAATATGGTCGAAGATAAAATAGATATAGATATCGGGGGTACCTTACAACAACGTATTTCATCCTGCCTTCAAGAATTGGATACACTGCTTACTGCTCCAGCCGCCGTTGTAGCAAGTATGGTGGTCGCAGATAAACGAGCTGGCCGTTCCGGCAATGAAAATATTATCCAAAGCGTTATGAATATTATGGGAATACGTGATATTAAATCTGTTTCCTTGGGCACAACGCTCTCTGAAATGGGCATGGACTCTTTAATGGCAATAGAAATTAAACAAACTTTGGAACGCAATTTTGATTTGGCTTTGACACCACAAGACTTGCGCGCACTGACCTTTCAGAAACTGCAAGAATATGAAGACGCACGGCAACGCGAAAATAATGAAACAGCCAAAATGATTTTCGCTTCGGAGGACAGCAATCAGGGCATCAAATTGTTGTTGCGCAATTTGGGCGATGAAACTCGATGCAATGAGGTGATGATTGATTTGCAGTCAGATACTTTGCAACTTGCAACATTACCAACGATTATGATACCCGGAATAGAGGGAACAGCAGGTCAAGTGTGGTACAAAATGGCCAAGAATATCAATAGCAAAGTAAACATGTTGCAGTTCCATCGCTTTGCTGAGCTGAATTCAATAAAGGACATTGCTGAAGCATGTTATGAAGTAAGTTGCACTCTAACTTTTCCATATATAGTAAATCTCTACTCTTTCATGCCTCAATTAATTCACTATTATTCAAACAGGACGTGAAAACAGTCTTAAAAGCCAATCGCCAGTTTTATATTGTTGCATACTCGTACGGGGCCTTCATTGCGCTGGAATTGGTTGCAATGTTAGAGAAGGCTGGCTTTGACGGACAGCTATTGTTAATTGATGGAGCTCCTCACTTTCTAACTAAACTTACACATTTGCATCTCGGTGAACGTATCACCGACAATGATCTTTACGACTTATTACTTTCTATTATTGTACAGGAAATATTTCCTGAAGATATTAAAGAATTGCTCGAACAGCAATTTGATGAACTTCCAACTATTGAACAAAAAATGGAAAAATTCGATGAATACATAGCAAAGCAAAGTGTATATAGCACGGACTACTCGAAAGCTATGATACATGCTATGTTTAGACGCATATCCTCCGTGATTACCTACGATCTTAAAAACTTCGAGCCAATAAATACACCGATTACTCTTATTCGACCCACCGAAGTTGCACTTCAAGATATTGATGAGAATTATTGTTTGCAGGAAACCACTAAAGGCTCTGTTGTGGTCAAAATCATCGAAGGCAGTCATACTTCCATGTTGGATAATCCTCTCCTGCCTAAGCTAATTAATGATTTTAATCCGTCATTGATGGATTTAAAAGATTTTGAAAAAACACTCAAATAATTATAACAAACCATTCCGGTTAAAAAATTACTGATATGTATATTAATAAAATGTTATGAACTGTATTGAAAACAATGTTTGAATATGTAAAAGAGCGACAATGAAGAAATGTCTCACAAAGTTTAATATAAGGCCCGTTTTATATTTCTTTTTTATTTGCCTTAATGACCTTCCTACCTGTACTAGTAACGCAAGAGTTCTGATGTTGAACTTATAAAAATGTAAAACATTTAGTTAACTTGGATTACACCCACTGTGTGATTATTATATTGGTAATTACATGCTTGACAATGTTTCTACTTTTAAAGATTTAGGCGATGCTTTCGATTCTTAGATAAATTCTAACCATCTTGGAATAAATCGATAAGTTTTCAAGTTATTAACTGTTCTCTGTCCATAGTTTTAGTGGCTTCCATTGAACATTCAATAAACTGGTATCTACGAATATTGCCGTTATTGGGAGAAATATTACTACAGCCGTATATGCAGATATTTACCCTAGACTACCGGTTTTGAAACCCACCTTAACAGTGGCTCAACGGCGTTTGGCTTTGCCTGATTCATAAGCTGAAAAAAATTGATGTGTTTTTATAAAGCCAAAATCATTGTCTTAGAAATGGCGAGCGTACATAATAAGCAATCGCTGCTTCAATACTCCTACAAAAAATAGTTTATAAGGCATTGTAACGGTACTTTCTTGGGCAGGGTAGATCTCAGCCAATCCAGAGTCCGTTTCCAAGACAATTTATAAAAGATGTGTTGGACCTTCGGGTTTGGTTTTAATTTTAATTTACTTATTTGGTAGAGATTACCGACGCGCTTTCAGAGCGCTGGGATGAAAAAAAAAAAACCACACCAGCCGGTCTTTTTTCCTCCCCCTCCCCCCCCCCCGCGGCCCGCCCCGCCCAAAAAAAAAAAAAAAAAA
>KK502552.1:82247-111227 GCA_000688735.1 Glossina austeni
ATTTGGCGGACATGTTTCCATCCTTCGCAAAAATTCCGTAACCTCGAAACACCAATCCTGTCACATCTTCATTTTGTATGTTGTGTAGTAGACTGATAAATTCAGCATCCAGAGGCTTCCCCTGAATTGAATCTAGAATTACATTAACTGATTCTTCAGTACGTCCAGCCCAGGTAATTAAACGGGGAAGATCGTCGTCAGGAACTCCGTGGTTAATTTTGGTTTTATCAAAAGCCTTTAATAAACCATGAGCATTAGCACCTCCAAAGCCAAATGAACTGACACCAATATACGGTTTTTCCAAGTTCGTTATATCTTTTACAACTATCAAGCGTCCTTCGGCTAAAGCAGAAATTTCTGATTTTATCTCCGTAAAATTAATATTAGGTGCAATTTTTCCGGTTTCAAATGCAAAGCAGGCTTTAACCAGAGAGCAGATGCCAGAAGTGGGTTCAGCATGGCCTACATTCGATTTGACGGAACCTATCAATAGAGGTGTGGAACGTTGGCTACAAAGGACATTATCAATGGCGCGACACTCTTCCGGATCGCCAACTTTTGTACCGGTACAGTGAGCTTCCATAAAGCCTAAGTTTTCTGGAAGCACATCAACTTCTTGATAAAACTCCCTGAGAAGTTTTTCTTGCAATTTTCCGGAAGGATAAGTAATTCCTTCAGCCTTATGACCATCACAATTTGTTTTCGAATACACTACGGTAGCATAGACACGCTTAGCATCACGTTTGCGCTGCAAGAACAAGCAGCTAATCGCTTCAGATCGGGTGTAACCAGAAGCATTTTTGTCAAAAGGCCTACAATAACCATCAGGTGCTAGTACACCAAGTCTGCAACACGCGCCTAGAAATTATGATCCTGAGTGTGCACTAAATAATTGTTGATACTTACCGAGCAAATTGCAATGTTACGAATGGGTGCAAACATAAGTTTGAAGCGCCAATAATAGCTGCGTCTATTTCACCATTACAAAATGCGGAAAAGGCGTTATCGAAGGCATACATTGAACTAGAGCAAGCTGTATCCACTACAAATGAGGGTCCTTCCAAACCTAAACTATACGAAATGCGGTTTGCTGCCATAGCACGATTGCAGCCAGTTATGCCAAAACCGTAGCTTGTATCTTTTTCATAGAGCCATGCCTTTTCCGATTCCGATAGGACGCAACCAATATACACTCCCGTCCTAGTACCGCGTAGGCTTTTTGGATTCACACCAGCATCAATAATAGTCTCATAAGCAACTTCAACCAACATTCGTATTTGAGGATCCATTGCATGACTTTGTTTAAAGTGTACTCCAAAAAAAGTCGCATCGAATTTCTCTAAGTCATAAATTTTTCCCAATCGTTTAGGAAGCTCCGGATGAAAATGACGCCAACGCCGCTCATCGTCATCTACCATATCGATCTTTAAGAAAATTTAAAAAAAGAATCCTGTCATAGAGCTACATTTGTAGATGAAAAGTGTGTATTGTTATCAAAATGTAAATGAGAGCAACTGATCCCTACGGTTTGAGCAGGAGTATGCTCCTCTCGAACATGAAATGACGTTTACTATACGTGGAATTGCATTAGCAGGTGAACTAGAAGCTTTCGTTATCCCTATAATAACTAACATGAGAAAATCTTTCTAAATAATAGTAAAAACACATAGTAAATCTGACGTAAGCTTTCATATTTCTTTATCCTATAACAAATTATTCCTCTGAAGAAGCCTGAATGTTTGAATGTTTGAAATATCTTTTGAAGCTCCTTTAGAAGGTCGCAAAAGATTTATATAGACACAGTTACAGGTACCTTGTTGTAAAGGTTATATTCGTACTCAGCAATGTTATGACAGTTGGGAAATTTTCCAGCCATTCCCGAAATGACAATGTCGTCGCCATCTGTATCTGGATGTATGCGCGAAAATTTTGTATTCTTATTTTTTGCGATAGAATTTGCATTGCTCTTGAACCCAGGCATGTTTGCACGATTCTTTATTTATATATATGTGAATAGCGAAGATTAGGAAGATTAGAAAAGCACCGCGTTGATTGTACGAAAGCTTAAAGTGGTCGAAATACCTGACCAATTGCAACTAAATTCAGAAATAATGGCAAGTCCCCTTATATATAATCGGAAGTGCATTAATTAAATTCACTTGTAATAGCAATTTGCTAGCACAAATCATACGATAATTAATGAATTCGTATTAGTTTAACTCTTTGAGGCGCAGAGTCATTGGAAGTAAAAGGCCCCGTACTTTACACCAGAAGATTTATTTATTTTCAATTAAACAAAGTTGCCTTACTTTTAACAACTATTATACAAAATATTATTAAGAAATATAAAAAAATAATTCAATTCGTATTTAATGCGAGGCACCGGTCCTATCCTACATTTACATCTCTCCAGTTAGGGTAAGAAACAACTTATGCTTACACGTTTACGTTTAAAAAAGATGGCACACTTTTTTTATCCCACTGTGCGGTATTTTAAAGAGGCAACAAAATACCGTTAATTAATGCATACAAAATGCATTTATAATCTAAGTCTACATGTGTTACAATCAGAATTTAATTTGTCGCACTACTATAATTCATTCTGTCCGAATAAGTTACCATTCTTTACCATTCGTACGAAACGAAACGAAACAAATTAATTGTTCTTATTACAATTTCTTCAGTCTAACAAAATGAATTGTTAAAAAAAGAGAAGAATAGAATCGTTGGGCCCATGGCGTCTATTTGCCGTGGGAAAAACTGAGCTGATTAATCTGGTTATTTTGACATAATTGGAAACTTTAGATTGATGTCAATTTCTGCGTGAAGTGTATCTTGGAATGTTGAACTGAACCGAATTACTTGAACTTTCAGAGGAAATTATATAGTCGCATAGCACTCAACAATAGTGTCACGAATTCTTGCAAGCGTTTACGTGGAGTAGGTGAAGGACCAAGATCGGTATTGTTGTAGGGCCAGTTTGGACGGCAGTATTGTCCACATATTTCGTTAATCTCGTCTTCTTTGTAATATTTTTTTTAGGACATTTTTGTAGGTCAACTCTTTTCGTGATATCGTGTTTAATCAATAATTGGGAAAATGCAAATTTCCGATTTATATCAGCTGGCCCGCGCTGAAAGCACTCATATTACACGATATCTAAAGATTTTTAAGTTTATTTCTCTGTGAGAGAATATCTTAAACGTTTGCGCGTATTCCATATTCTAATCAATTTCTTCTCATCAAGATTCTCAAACTAGGTGCGTTGGCACGAAAGAAAAAAAACTTATACGACTATTGCTCCCTACCGGCCAAATGTCATCAAATTGCAGAAAATGATTACGTGTAATGACTTTAAATACCATGTGGCTTTAACCACAATCCACAATAAAAAACACAGTTTGCGATGGCAGACTACTGTTCTTGATCATCATCAAATTCTAAATCGATTTAAGCATGTCCGTCTGTTCGTCCACCCCTCTGTGTAATATCTGTTGTAAACAGTCTCCCTATATTTATTTTCAAATATGTATGAATAATATATGCAAAGTTTCCACATTTACGTTAACGGGCAAAAGCAGAGATGTTAAACTATGCAATGCGGTCCAGTGCCTCCACCAACGTCTGCGACTGGTGCGCCAACAACTAAAGAGTTTCTGTTTCAGTGCTTATCTGAGTTGTTGCTACAGGAAATTCTTAAACGTCAAAGTATTTCCCGTATTACTTTTCAATATCCGAAAGGGTGGCTCAAAATCAATTCTCTCCCATAATTAGTATGTCTGATGAGAATAATGATAGCATACAGGATTCTGAAACTAAACAAGACGATGAGACGCCATTTCTTGCATCAATGTCTATAAGCAGCAATTGATTGCATAAGTATGTAGTAGAAGTATGTAATGATGTACAGCAGTTGGCAAGTTTATCTTTCTTACGCCCTTTAAAATCAGATCTTGACTTCCTTACTATTACTACAAGCACTCAATCACAAATATTTGCACCTTTATGCTCTTAAAATTGAATTTATATGAGAGAAGCTCTTATGCAGTTGAATCTTATTTAATTAAATTCTCTCTTTGCTGTTAGGCTTTCTTCTGGACTTAATACTGTCTGAAAGTTAAAGATAAAAACATAGATCATTTAAGATTTAGAATTGATCTTAAATTGTTAATATAGAAGCGCTTTTTATACAGCAATGATGAGAAGGTATTTTTTATTCAAATGATAGGGGCTTCCATATTCTTAATGATGATACCCATATCATTATCAGCAGCTGCCTTAAGAGAATAAAGAATAAAGAATAAAGAATAAACTAAGACTAAAAATGTTCTCTAGAGAGATCGTTCATTTGACGTTACACGACAATCTAGAAGTCCTTATAAGTGTATGATTTTTATTTTTTATGACATAAATATAACGAAAAGAAAGTGAATGTGGACTACATCAAAAGTAAATACTAATGTGAGGGGTGGTTATGAGAAAAATATCAAAAAAAGTAAAAAAAAAATACTATAAACTTTATGGCCACATCTTACGGTAAGGCAAACGTTCTGTTCTTTTTATCTGCCAAACCGGCTAAAGTCTTGACCTTCTTGTTAACCTATATGCCGTGTATACCATATGACAAGAAAGCCGATATCGGTAGTAAAATCTGTCTTTATATAAAAAAGTAATCAATCACATATTAAAATTAAATGGCCTCTGCGTAAAGTAAATTTTGACATTCTGTTTACTTTATCGCATAATCCAATTATTAGAAAGTGTAGATTTTTTGTTGTTTTTTTGCTCTGCCACTTTGCCACACTTCTTGCTTTCTCAGTTTAACAGAGAAGCATGAACAGATTTATCTTTTAACAGAGACGCATGAACGTCTCCACAACTATGTTAAAATCGAAAATGAAACGATTTATAACTGCATTGTCGACAATGAAGTTGTTTGTGTTTTCAAGAAAACAGATGGCACAACAATTAATTTCAACCACACATAGGTGGCGTACAAATACGAGTTTGTACCTATACTTTTGAAGTGTTTAGAAGTCTTTAAGACTGTATAACACGGTCTAATGGTGTTTAATAAGGTTTTGATGTTTAACTCTGCTGTAAATGCAGTTGCATCCCTTTTCAAAAACTTTAATTTTCTCGTTTACTTTCGGGAAGCAGATGTACAACACAATAAGTTGAACAAACGAGAAACATTAGGTTTTTTGTCGCGTTATTTGGGGAGAAAAGACGAGTTTGGCGCCCAAAAAAGGAAACAAAATCCGCCTTCATGAACGTGTTGGCAGACACGATGGCAAAAAATATAATCATAAGTAAAAAAACCTAATCTCAAACTTCAAATATGTTAAAGAATTGAATAAAGATCCTTCGGCAAGCTTCTAAAGATGTCGTCGTGTATAAAAATACCATATAACGAAGTGATTCATGTAATTTATGGTGATAAGTCAATCATTGTTAGGAATCATACTGCGAACATCGAATCGCACAAAAGCTGCAGGAAATAAATAAACTTTAATGAGTTGCAAACTAAGTTTTCAATCCGACACTAACCTGCTTCCGCGTTTGCCGAAATTGCACATCGATACTTCAAATAACAACGGCTGGAGAATATTTTATGGTATCTCGATAGTCAAACGATTTTCTAAATGAATGTGAATATGTTTTCTCGGGGAGACAAAAAATGTCGGGAGAACGAATTTGATAAAAATAAATACACAACTCGAAAACGATTAAAAAATATCGCAAAGTTCATACCGATCGTATCGAGTTCTCGAACCGAAAAAGAAAACAATGTCAGATTTGATGCGAGAATTACTCGATAAGGGAATTGTACCCATCAGAGCCAGAATATACGAGCCCCGTTGACTTAAAAAAGAAGAAAAATGGTACCGATCGACCTTATATCGATTACTCGAAATTGATTACCTCGATGGTAAAAGAAAATTTCTCTATTCCGAATATCGAAGAATGTTTACAAGAAGTCATGAAATTCGAAGACTCTTGAATGCTAAATTTGAACAGTGGGTACTATCAAGTACAGATGTCGCCCGAAAGTCGAAAATATACAGCTTTTCCCGCTAACGATGGGTTCTATGAACTCAATCGCATGTCGTTTGGACTTAAAAGCGCACCAATTGCTTTTCATCGCTTGATGGCCAGGATTTAAGGAACGACTAGAAAAGACTGCACATTCTCGTAGGGAACGGTGACGATTGATGAGATGTTACCAAAATGGGAAATAGTTCTGAAAATCCTAAAGGAAGCGGGCTTAATCCTGAATATCAATAAATACGAGCTTTGAAATTATTCCATTACTGCATATACGGGACAAAAATCAAAATCATAAGTGTTCCCAACGTACTGAAAAAACAATGGCCAAGGAAAGGGTCGAGAACAAAACAAGAATATAAAAATCGAACATAGAAATTTCACGCGTATTTAGCACGTAGATGTCTATCGAAGGTCACATGCCATGGCGGACATGCAAAACTGAAAAACCACTATTGGCGAAGGTGATTGGCTGCGTTTAATGCAATCAGAATGATACCATAACCGACTTGGACTTTTTATAAATTTAACTTTAGGTATAATTGGATTAAAAGTGTCATTACTCGGCCCTTTTGTTGGACTGCATTGCACAGCTTAGTTTCTCACTTGGTAAATAAGGAGGCGAAATTTTTGTTCGAAGTTTTAATAAAAAAAGCACTTACAACTTAACCGTATATAAAACGGCTTATTTTCTAACGTGATAAGACCAATTGACTTTAACTTGCGATCATATGAAGGCTTCTTTGCATTGATTCAATTAAATCAATATGGCGTCTACTATTACATCAAACCAGGCGTTACCCTACACCACCGCTTCATGAATCCGAAAACTTGACTTGACTTTGTTACCAATTATTTCAATAGGGCGGTTAAGCTGTAGTCTAGTATCGAGCAAACAACACCTAGATCTTTAAAAGTATATCAATATATTAATTACTGGGTAGCATTTCGGGACACGACAAGGGTAGCTTTTTGTATTTTTATCATTCGCGCAACGCCAAGTGGCTACCCCGTTCAGATTAGATTGCAAGGCTGCATCTCTGTAAAGAATAAAAAATGTTAAGACCGTCGGCGTGCATCAGAACTCAAGTAGGAAGGTCGTTAAGGCAAATAAAAACGGCGACTAAAACGGGCCTTATCTGAAACTTTGTAAGACGTTTCTTCATTATTGCTCTTTTGCATATCCAAACATTATTTTCGATGGAATTTATAACATTTTATTAAACTTTAATCAGCTAGAAATGCGAATAGTAGACACATGTCGGTAATTGTTTGAACGAAACGGTTTATTACAATTATTTCAGTCGTTTTTCTAAATCTTTTAAATCCATCAATGAAATCATTAATTAGCTTAGGCAGGAGAGATAATCCTGGAATCCATGGAAGTATGACTGCCTTCCATGACTTTGATCACAACAGGGCCTTTAGTGGTTTCCTGCAATATCTTGAAGTGCAACTTTGGTGGGTCGAATAAGAGTAATCGGCGTATTTCTTGGTTCGAAGTTTTTAAGATCGCAGTTCTAAAGATAGCAGTCTAAGATCGAGGTCTAAAGATAGCACTTTGCTTTGCTATGTATTCATCGAATTGTTCGTGATCTGCCGCCAGCCTAGGCCGGGGCCGATGCTTCAGGATAAGGCCTGCTTGATCGCATACTTCACGAAAAGGCTTTAACTTTCACAAGTGAAGCCAGAGCTATCATTTAAGGTATGAATCTTGCTCAAAACTGTTATTATCACTGCTGGAGCACCATTCACAAATTAAGGAATACCATCACAACATATGGCGATAAGATTAAAACCAGAAATGGGCAAGCCGATCGACCGGCGAAGTCTGCTGGATCTTGCAGGATATGTTGGAAGGAAAGTTACGTTAAGAAAAAACTATAGAAGCATATGCACAATCATCAGCAAGATTCCTCTGTTAACCCTCACTCAGTTCCACCATTATATCCAACAAATGTTGGCGAGATCAAGATCAAACAATCTGCGAGAATTGGCGTTGGTCATACAATTGGCACACACCAATTGGAACCTTGAGAAATCTTCTTCTCCAATCTGCATTAGTGGCAAGCAAGTGCTTACAATAAAGAACTTCCTTTGTGACCACCTAAACTTTTCCTATGTTAAAAGAACCGCATTCGAAACAATTACTCCTATATAGTACTCCTATGGGTTCAATATCCAATTTTGTTTTCTTTACAGCCAACGTTGCTAGTGCCCAGTCTTTTTTTTTTAGTCTGAGAATTTTTTTCGTTAGTCTAAAAATACTAAAATATTAATAATGATATTATCAACGATATTGTTTACACCTTACATTTACATGTCGTGAATTGGAATAAAAAACAGCTCACTATACATGTTTACCTTTAAAAAATATGGAACACTTTTTATTGCACCATATCTTCGAGGGGAAGCAAAATATTGTTAATGAATGCATATAAAATGCATTCGTAATCCTAACCTAATTTTACATATGTTATAATCAGAACTTAGTTTGGGTTAAAAGTGCGAATAAATTAACTTACGAATTTATATGAAAGACAATAAAATATCTACTTCAACCTAATGGTATAAATTAGATAAAGGAAACGAATGAAAATATTGTAGTGGCAGGCGGCTCACCATTAGAGTTATTCATATAACAAATTTTTAAAATAAGACTTTATAAGGGGAGTGGTCGAAAAAGTGATCCAACGCGAACCATTTTCTATAGCGTTTGTCCTTAGCCAAAAAACTGCTGATGCTGGAGATGCTAAGTTTCATCCCAATATCTCGAAAAGCACGAATTGTAGGTTGAATAGACAGAGAGACAGATGGACAGACAAGCCTAGATCGATGCAGAATCACTTTCTGTTCGGTATAATAACGCCACGGTTGATTTTTATTTTTTTTTTTTAAATCAACATGGAAACTTTCATCGTGTGTATGTTGCAGTTTATGAGCAATGAGCTTTTCCATTTTTGTGCAAGCTCTATAATATCGCCTGTAGGATATATGTGCGATTTTCGAGAAAAAATCCATTGTTTTTTCTTTCAGGAAACAGAGACGTTCTCTGTTTTCGTAGTATAGTAGGCGTGTCCTGCAAATGATTTAAACCATTGGTACCGAGCAACCTGCGTGCGATAATATTCAATTTTTCTGCCAAATTTAAAGTCGATGGCTTCATTTTTGCGTCCAGGAGAATATTTACAATAAATACTATAAAGAGGGACAGACGGGTATACTTGAAGCGTTTCAGGATTCCGTGCTGGTCAAAAATGTGTGTATTTTGTGAGCTCTCTAAAGCTTTTTTCCGAAAGTATTTTTGCGAAAGAAATATGCTCCCATCCTCTTGTGGTGGAGACTGAAAAAACGAAGAACAAGTGAGAATGTGTGTAGGAACTACCTTCAGTAAGAGCACAAAGGCCGAGTGCCACGGATTGCAGGTTTGCACAATTGCTTAGTTGTTTGTTTGGAGAATAAAAATGATTTAGCCGTTAGACCTTTTGTTCGGCGAAAAGGGGCGGACAAGAAATAAGATATTTTTGATGTACCGAGACTTAAATGCGAGATGGACTTCTTTGAGTTATTAGATGAGATCACGAGGGTATTTCTTGTTGATAGATATATTGCTTTTGCGCTAAAAGGATTTTCCGTCTTTGGAGGATCCTCGCTTGAGTCCGTGAATAAATAGAATATTTAAAGTCCCAAAACCATAATGTCAATAATTTGTAGTCAGATAGGCATAATTGCGGGCATTGTTGTCGACCACCGATAAAAATAAGGTGAAAAGGTAGTCTTTTAAAAAATCATACCCTAACTCATTTCGGAACATGTCCCAAGGATCATTTTTTTTTTTTTTTGCTTTAATTAGCTCAGCTACACAGCGAAATCATGTGCTTTGATTTTAATTTGCTTGATAATGTTATGCCAATCTTGACTTGCATTTGCTCCCAGTCGTCGTGTACTAATGCGTAATAATGTTTTAAATTATGAAACATCTGGATCAGATTTCTTTTAGTAACGCTCACTAAATAATTGATTCGCTTTTCAATAAACAATGCTAACGTAGGCACACGTAACGGTCGCTAGCCGACACGCCAACTCTGCAAGAGATAGTTGCAAACTGTAATCGTCGCTATGCTTTAAATAATCATCATCATCAATGTTACAAAGGGATACAAAGATATCAATAAATAAATTCGGTTCGCAACGGCTGTGTCACATACCACGTTTGCGAAATGCTATCAAGCCATTGTCTAATAAAATAAGCGTTGAACTAAAAGTGCTTCCAAGCCTAAATCACCAGATGAAATTTTATAATACATTCACGCCTTTTTACGACCCGGAAATGAGAGGGCCTGTGCAAACTGCTGGCATGCTTCTACGCCATCCCTTTAAGGAAATCATGCAAATACACGCTCCGGGCCTCGTTTATTCATACGATTCGACGGAGAAATCCGATTCTTTCTACAGATACAACTATTGTTTTATAAAGTTTTTATTTAAATTTAACAAATTTATGATTATTTATAATGGCCAGTTTTCCGGCCATTCCCGAAATGACGCTGTCATCCTTATCCGTTTGGGGGTGTGTAGGCGAAAACTTTTTGTAGAAATCCCGTGGACTTTGACTTCTCATTCCCAAAATGGGATTGCTCCAGGTATGGCAATGCACTTCCCATCAGACTGCCGGAAGGACTGCCTTCTTGCATTACAGCTGAGTACGATACTTCGAGGAGTATCGTAATGGCTGGAATTACCGGGAAGTTGCGTGATGAACTAATAAAGAGATGTTACGGACGCTTCGTCGAAAAGTGAAAATACATCACCCACACCCGGTTTCTACTTTTGGTACTTTAGGAGTAGTTGGGCCCCCTTCACAAGGGGCGCTGTCTTGCATCTTAGAAAGCGCCAGTTTTCGCTTATCAAACGAACTCGAGGTATAAGTACCGGATGCTCGTATTAAACCTTTCTGGAAACTGGCCTTGACCTACACCACGTTTGCATTCCAAGCACTGTTTGGGATATTCGAAATCTTGAATCGCTCGAAATGCTTGACCAGACGCAATTTACTTTAATACGAATTGCAAATGCTTTTTTTATTGACGTCGGTTTAAACTTATTTGAAATTTAAGTACGTTCAACCATAAGCAATGTATTTGCACCAACACACACATTATAATGAATTCGCCTTAGTCTAACGAAGCAGCGTTAATTAATTTACATGAGATGCGTTTTTAATGCATAAAAATGCGTTACATTATAGGTATATATTTTTACACATGTATATCAATTCGCTACAATTGTAATAAGTCCGAAAGGTAAAAAAAATCTCGCTGTGATCGAATCTTTTGAACCCATCAGCTTTAGAGAAAACAAGGAGATACCCATCGCCTTCTCATCGCCATGATCCTAAAAAAAGGAAAAGAACTGCATTTTAATACTCTATGATGACGTAAAGCAAAGTTGTTCACAATTCTTGTCACATGGACGAGTAGGGGTTGTAAGCGTGTCGTTTGAAAAGTTTGGACAATTTTTAAATTCTTTTGCAAGTTTTTAGGCGCTATTTTTAATTTTGCGAACGGGAGATCGTCTACCACACATCCTGGACAGATGGGGAAATGGACAGATGGACAGACGAATAGACGGACACGTTTAAGTGCGCTCCGAAATGCTTGAAAATGGCCAAGAATCTATATACTTTACGGGATTTTGGAAGCTTGCTCCTGTGCGTTATAGAGATTTAAAAAAAAAAAAAAAGAAATTCCGACTGACCATAAAATTTAGTAGGACGGTCACGCCTTTTTTCCAGTTTTGTAGAGGTACTACAGTGTCGTGCATAGAATATCTGTTCAATTTTTTATATATTTATCTGTTGCAGTTTATGAGTTCATTACTCAAAATAACTATTTTTTTTTATTCTTTTTAAAAAACAGAGGTGTGCCCACTTTACGTAGCACTATAGGTATGCCCTTCGAACGATTTGGACCATTCTCCACACCAACCTGCGTGCGAGAACTTCCAATCTTTGTATTAAATTTGATGTCGAGAGACATTACACATACGGACAGATGGACATGTTTAAATCGATGCAAAATTCGATACTGATCAAGAATGTACGTATTTTGTGGGGTCTCTGCCAATTCCTTCTGGCCTTTGCAAACATTTTGATTCTTTTCCTTTTTGTACAAATACAGTAGGATCCCCCGTACAAAAGAGGCAGAATATGAATAATGGGCAAACAATTCTCAATTGTTTTGCATTCCGAAACGTGCGTGTCCGCACTGATTTCGCCAATTTTCCATATAAACCTGTTTGCAAAAACATTGAAAGTTTTCCGGAAAGGAATCCGATTCTTAACTTTGTCGATCAAGAAAGTATTTACAACACAAATCTACAGGCGTGGGCGTAGATGGGCCCACGATTAGATACTGACGAAGAACGTATAAATTTTTGCGGCGTCTCTACAGTTCCATTCCCTGTGTTGCCAACGATTTGAGAAACGAATTAAATTTCAATATTGGTACCGTACACTGTTCGGGTGGACGTGGGTAACTTTTTCCATTTTTGTACAGATACTATAGAATCGGCTATGGTTTCATCAACTGTACTTTATATTTATTTTTTATTTAATGTCAAAAACATGAATAACGGACGAACCCCATAAGAAAAGTATTGAAATTTTTACTTGCATTTGAACAGTTTTTCATTTATTTTTTATGAAACAAAGCTAAATACATACGCAGTTTGGACGTAACTATAAAAAGAAGCAAGATATGTTCACTCGTGTTTATTGTCGTTGGGCAATGCAAGTAGACTGGACTGGATCGTTCAAGCACAACCGAGTTCATAACTTGTTAAGTCGCTTTTAAAAAACGACCGTCTTATAGATGAAGTTTGTAAGGCATAGTCTTACTCTCTTAAATGAAATCGTCGTTTAGTTGCCTACGAAAATGGTAGTGGTGTCTTAACAGCACCTTTGAGCGACTGAGCCCCGCAAACTTTCCTTGATCGATTAAGAACATAAGATTACAATAATGAAGAGGAAAAAATGTGCTTATTTCCTTGCGGTCGCAAAAATAAAGATGTCAGCTTACAATTCGACAAAAACATTGAGAAATTGCCACACACATGCTGCTACTAAGAATGGGAGAAATCAAGTGAAGAAGAAGTGAAAATACCTCCGTTTTTAAAGAAACGGGCATTTCGTTCGTTGGTCATAAGCTAAAACAAAAAAATATCTGCTCTTTCTCTTTCAATACAAAGATCGCAGGCGCAGAACCCGAACCTCAAAAATAATTTTCCTACTTGTTTTATTACTAAGGCCTTATGTGGATTTTCTTTTCCAACTTAATATTGTTAATATTGTAAAATGTTCTGTTTATGCCCGCTACACTAAGACGGGGTTATACTCATCTTGTTTTTTTACCAAACTATATATAACATCCAAAAGGAAGCTTCAGAATGAGGTAAAATACTTTCTAGAGACATGTGTTTGTGTATTAGCGTACTTAGAAATGAATAGCAAAGACTTTAGGTTGCAATTCCTCAAAAGGAATTTATATGACGCAGGAAATCTTTTCTAGAGTGCTTGAAGAAAAGCCTGAAATTTCGGAGGAAAAACGTAATAACATTTTCCATCTATTCTGGAAGAGTCAAAGCATCTATTAAGGTACAAAAATGTTTTTTTTTTTTTAAAAAATTTTACAGTTGTGTTATCCATTAATATTTAGATATGGAATTTTTTGATATTTTAAGAAGTCCTGACTGATTTCGTTTACATACCATGTAATACCCTCTGAAAGATCCATATACAAGAGGGGTGCGAATATGATTTCTTCTGCCTGCAAAATTGTTATCCCCACAAAATAAACCGAATTAGTTCTCTATACGTATATAAATAAACGCCTGTCTAGTCGTCATAAACGACTATAAACGTTTATTAATGCTATCGTCATAAACCATGGAATTCCATAAACACTACATTTGCGTACTGTACATGTTTTGTAAGGCATTGAATGGAGTGTGGTATCACGCTTGTTAATCTATATAAAGTTCGTTCGTTAGGTACGAAAGAATTATCAATTTTGCTCATTTACTCCTCATCGTTGTGTGTAATTGCAACTGTATTTTAATTTTTGCATTTACAAATTTTAAATTGAACTCGGTTCGACAATTCATTTATTATTGATAAACGTGAACTTATTACGAACAAAGGTTTCATCAAAAAAAAAAAAAACACTTATAACGCGCATATGCCGAATTGGAATCAGATCATGCTCGACAGCTTGAGTAAACATACCTTCTTCCGTGTATAATTAAGGTTAGCCTGTATATATATAACTTAACAGATTAAGATTAAGAATTTCAATTCTCCTCCTCGAGCAAGGGTAAGCCGGAGAGATAGACAGCTAAATCGACTGAGATATTCATGCAGATCAAAAATATCTATCTTTTAGGGAGTGCGTGATTCGCGCTTTCATCTGGCCCAAATGAAAAGAATGTAAACAATACAATGATATCGTAGTAGGTATGGAGAAAAAAGGGAAAAAAAGAAATTCGCACGTAGCTGCAGTCACATCACTTATACTTTACGCTTTGAAGAAAAAAACACGTTGAAACTCAACGAAATTCAATATTTCAATAAATTGATAATTGATAGTTGGTGTAAGAAATTTTCCGAGTTTTTCAGTTTTTCGCTTTATTGACACCTTCTTCTCATTCGTTATACACTACTCTGTTTGTAGTACAGCGTTTATTAAGTTAGTACGCTCGGGCAGAAGGGCTTACGATGATTCCACCATTTATAATAATTGATCTAAGCTTGTCCGTCCGTCTGTCCACCCGTCTGTCCGTCTGATGTCTGTTCATGTCAATTTGCTTTCAAGCGACAAATCGCAAATTTGTGATACATTTTGATGAAATTTGGTACAGTAACGTGTTTTAACCCAAGGACGAACACTGTTGAAAATGGTTTCGATCGGTCCACTTCTTCGACCACTCCCCATATAACGCCTTATTCTGAAAAGTCATTATATGAAAAAAAAATTTAATTTTTAAAACTTCTCAACGAAAGTGGCTAAGTAGTAGTATTTCATGCGGCACAAAAGTATATTTTTCAATGCTTCATAATGACAATTATATCATAATAGTAATTTGGCATAAAAAAAGTAACTGTACCAAACTGTATCAATCACGGCCTATTTTTTCGATACTACCTTAATAAGGATTTTCACGAAAATTGATCCTTTGCAGAGCAGAAAAGTCCAAGTTTGAATGTGTGGTGATGGAAATTGGGCCGTAGTAATAATTTCATATAAAAATGACCCGCACAAAATTTGGACCATCTACGCCTATTTTGGGATCCTGCCCTATGTAAGAATTAAACTTGTACTACATTAGGTTGCTTTTTGGGCCCACGTCCTCTTAAATACCCACATGAAAAATGTGCCTCTATATAGAAACAAGACATAATTTTTGTGTTCCATAATAAATAGAAGAATTATGTTAGACAATGTGGTGTAGCGTGTCTTATTGCCCGACTATAATGTTCTTGCTTGTTTTTAAGTTCCTTTTTTGTTAGTTTTGAATATTAGTCACATATGCATAATTACATTAAAAATACATCTTATGTATAATTAATGCCCTTTGGTTAAACTAATGCGATTTCAATAATTATCGTATGATTCCTACTAGCACATTGGTTTTATAGGTGAATGTCATTAAATTTTAAATAATTTTAATTAATTCTGTTCCAATAATATATAAAAAGGCTCGTAATTCCTATTGAATTCAATTGCAATTGATCGAGCAAGCATTTCGACAGCTTTAAGTTTTTCAATATCCCAAAGAGTGCTTGGATTCTTGTCTATTTATTCTAATAAGATATTTAACATATATAAAAAAAAAAAACGGTGCAAACATGCCTGAGATTAAAGGCAACGCGAGTGCTTTAAATAAAAACAAAAAGTTTTTACGTATAAATCCAGAAACGGATGGCGACGATATTGTCATTTCGGGAATGTCTGGAAAATTCCCCAACTGCCACAACGTTGCTGAATTTCAATACAAACTTTACAACAAGGTACGTGTGCGTTTATAAACTTCTCACCGGTTTCCGATTGAGTTGAGTACGTGTGTCTATTACATAAACTTCTCACTGTTTCGAATTGAGTTTCGAAATGCCTTAAAAGGAGATTGAATTTTTCCAAGAAAACATTCCCATGCAGTGTAAAGTATATCTAGTTTATGTCATTAGATAGATCATATACAAATCGTGTCAACCAATATCACTAATATGTACGTATGTATTTACATATTTCGTTAAGGGGTAATACTACCTCGCTCACGTGCACTAAAGATATGCGGGTTTTTATTTGGGAAAGTGTGAGTCTTCAGACGCAAAAAAAAATTTCCCACTTTTCTTAGGAAGAAAATGAAGTGGTGAGAGAGTCCATTTTTCCACTGCAAGTCACAATTTTGCCCCTCGAACAAGGAACTAAGAAGTTCCTAAAAGTACGTTTGACAAAAAAAACGAATTCTCTATTTTCTAAAACCTCATTCTTTCACTTTTTATAAGCACGGCATGATTACAAAGCGTCCTCCAAACTAGCATTGCTTGCTTCGGTTTCTTCTATTTATAAGTGTTGCAATGATTTCACTAGGCTTAATGCGACGTGCGCTTGACCAGCTGTGAATACCTTCGATTGTAGGCGCAGTACGCCTGCTTAACAGCATTCTGCGCGCAAGAGTGCCGTAGTTCATTTTCACAGAAAAAATTTTTAAAAACGGGTATTATTTCAGGAACACCGTCTTTTCAAAATCTTTGTTTTCGGTGTGATAGATTACGTGTGCGGAGCGGCCGTTTAATGTCTGTGGCACCCTTTACAAGTCCACCCGATATATCGATATTATTTTTAGCTCCTAGCTGACATTATCACATTTAGACTAAGGTTATTCGTTTTTCCACTTACAAGGTTTATTGAAAGTCATAAACACCCATTCCATTGGTGTTATTTGTTATTAATCCTCTAACGCGCTAGATTTTCCGGGTTACTTTTCTTAATCATTTTACCTGTCGAAAAAACCAGTTAACTGGAAGCTTGTGAAAAAACATGCGTTTCTTTTTCTTGATCATAGAATCGATAAACTTGAGTTCATCCAAAAAAGAGATAGCACAATGATTACTAGACAGCCTTCTTTTGAAGTCGCGGTTCAAACTTCAATCCAATCAGATGAAAATTGAAGAAGACAGAGGTTTTCAATGTTGAAGAGCTTTTTAACCTATATTCTGTGATGCGTGCCTTATAAAATTGATTTATTGATTTTGAACGCTTCCATGGGCGGGGCTGTAGCATATTTTAAACCTTTATTATCTCCAATTCGTGTTTATAATCGGCATATTGCCCAGCAAACTGTAAATAGCCGGAATGGGGTTTTATGACGGTGCTCAAAAAAACGTCATTTTGGATCATTTAAAATTTCGAAACACAAGCTAAAAATGCGTACTTTGTGCCAGTGTCAGATTAGTTTTCGTTCGATCGTTCCTTGACTCGTCTGTATCTTTGGTATTCCCGAAACTGGGACCTATTTCCTATTAAGCAAATGCGAATTGAAGATAAGCTAAACACGGTCCCCATAGTTAAAAGACTGGAACATATTCCAAAACAAATTTTTACTATGTGTTTCTAATATCATTCAAAAAATTTTCCATTGTGAAATGTCTTTGAAGGTGGACATGGTAGATGATGCTGAACGTCGCTGGCATCATTTTCATCCTGAGATCCCGAAACGATGCGGAAAAGTTTATAATTTGGAAAAATTCGATGCCACTTTTTTTGGAGTACATTTTAAGCAAAGTCATACAATGGACCCTCAAGCACGAATGTTAGTTGAGACTGCTTATGAAGCAATTATGGACGCCGGCATAAATCCAAAGAGCTTACGCGGGACCAAGACGGGAGTTTATGTAGGGTCTTCAATCTCTGAATCGGAGAAAACTTGGATGTACGATAAAGTTTCACCTGGTGGTTTGAGTATGACTGGCTGTAGCCGTGCTTTGTTGGCAAACCGTATTTCATATAGTTTGGGTTTACAAGGGCCCTCATATTTATTAGATACAGCTTGCTCTAGTTCAATGTACGCTTTAGACAATGCTTTCACCGCGTTTCGTGTCGGCGAAATAGACGCGGCAATTATTGCGGGCTCGAACTTATGCTTGCATCCTATTGTCACATTGCAATTTGTTCGGTAAATCTTCATAATTGTAGAAAGCATATTCAGAATTACCATTTCCAACTACATGTTGCAGACTTGGCGTGCTGGCTAGTGATGGTTATGGAAAACCTTTCGATAAGACTGCATCAGGTTTTACTCGATCTGAAGCTATTAACTGCTTATTCTTGCAACGAAAACGTGATGCTAAACGCGTGTACGCCAGCGTAGTTTATTCAAAAACCAATTGTGATGGCTACAAACCTGAGGGAATCACTTATCCTTCCGGAAAATTGCAGGAGAGATTGTTGAGGGAATTTTATGATGAAATTGATGTGTGTCCAGATGATTTAGGTTACTTGGAGGCTCACAGTACTGGCACGATAGTCGGTGATCCAGAAGAATGCAAAGCCATTGACAACGTCCTTTGTAGTCAACGCTCCACACCCTTGTTGGTAGGTTCTGTTAAGTCAAATGCAGGCCATGCTGAACCGGCTTCGGGTATATGTTCACTGGTTAAAGTTTGCTTTGCTTTTGAAACAGGAAAAATTGCACCTAACATTAACTTGAAGGAGCTAAAATCAGAAATTTCTGCTTTATATGAAGGACGCCTAATAGTTGTCAAGGATGTAATGAATTTAGAAAAACCGTATGTTGGTGTCAGTTCATTTGGCTTCGGAGGCGCCAATGCTCATGCGTTGTTAAAGGCCTTTGATAAAACCAAATCTAACCATGGAGTGCCCGATGACGATATTCCCCGTTTAATTACCTGGGCTGGACGTACTGAAGAATCAGTTAATGTAATTTTAGATTCAATTGAAGGCAAGCCTCTGGACGCGGAATTTATTAGTCTACTACACAACATACAAAATGAAGATGTCACAGGATTGGTGTTTCGAGGTTACGGAATTTTTGCGAAGGATGGAAACATGTCCGCCAAATGTCTTGCTAGAGATGTTCATCATTACTCTGGAATTAAAAGACCTATTGTATGGGTATTCAGTGGGATGGGATCTCAATGGACAGGAATGGGATTATCTTTAATGGTTATACCGCAGTTTCGAAAATCTATTGAACGCTGTCATAAGGCATTGGCATCAAAAGGCCTCAATTTGATAAAAATCCTCACTTCGTCAGAAGCAACAATTTTTGAAAATATTTTGCATTGTTTCGTGGGTATTGCTGCCGTACAAATTGCCCTCGTCGACCTTTTGCGTTCTTTGAATATGGAGCCTGATTATATCATAGGCCATTCAGCAGGCGAAATGGCATGCGGTTATGCTGACGATGGATTCACAGCAGAGCAAATGATTTTGGCCTCGTATTATCGTGGCAAAATAAGTCTAGAAATAGAAAAAATTAAGGGTTCGATGGCTGCTATCGGCCTAGGTTACAAGAAAATTGTAAATACGTTACCTGACAAAATTGAAGTTGCATGCCACAATAGCGCCGACTCATGTACTATATCCGGACCTACTGAAGATGTCGAAAAGTTTGTAAATGAACTTAAATCCAGGGGTATATTCGCTAAAGAAGTCGCATGTTCTAATATTGCATATCACTCACGTTACATCGCACACATGAAGCCACATCTATTGAAATATTTAAGAAAAATTATTCCTAATCCGAAACCTCGATCATCCAAATGGCTTAGTTCTAGTGTACCGGAAAGTGATTGGCACCAAGAAGGACGCAATTTGTGCTCAGCGGAATATCATACCAATAATCTGCTGAACAGCGTACTCTTTGAGGAAACGTTTGCTCTTCTTCCGAACAACGCTCTGACTATCGAAATCGCACCTCACGGTTTACTACAAGCTATATTGAAGCGATCGATGCCAAATGGAGTTCATATTCCTTTAACGCAACGCGGAAATAAAAGCAACGACGTTTTTCTTCTTTCAGCACTTGGAAAGTAAGTTTGTTTTGTTTACTGGATCATTTCAGTTCTTTATGGTTACATTTTTCAGATTATTTACGAACGGTTTAAACTTTCCTATCGAGAACCTTTATCCCAAGATCGAATTTCCGGTTTCACGTGGCACCCCTGGCATTAGTTCCTTAATACGATGGGACCACAGTGAAGATTGGTTTGTTATGAAGTACGAAAACATGAAAACCAAATCCAAGGGTGAACGTTCCTACACCGTGAATTTGGATGGTGATGATGGGGACTTTTTGGCCGGCCATGTTATTGATGGAAAACTTCTCATACCAGCCATATGTTACTTACGGTACGTGTGGGAAACTTTCTCACTCATGTATCATGGTCCAAGTTATATGGACGTGCCAGTCGAGTTCGAAGATGTCAAATTTTTAAGAGCTACTACCATAGCACCAAGCAATAGTATAGAGTTAAATGTGATGATTCAATATGGTACGGGCTATTTCGAGGTAGGTTACTTAGTACGATGTTGTTTTATCAATCGGCTGGAATTTCTTTTAACAGACAACAAATAATTCTTTTATTCAATAGATTACAGAATCCGGAGCTTTGGTCGTTGCTGGGTGGATAAAGGAAATTGAACGGCCTTCTCCGCCCGAGGTATACGAATTCACCGACGAATCGATTTTTCCTACTCTTTGCCAGAAAGATTTTTATAAAGAGTTGAGATTACGCGGTTATCATTACACCGGTAATTTCAGGGCGGTAAAAGAAGCTCGGAGTGATGGTCTTCATGGCAAAGTAGAATGGAATTACAATTGGGTTACCTTTATAGATGCAATGTTGCAAATTCAAATCTTAGGTACGGATTCGCGCACCTTGCTGTTGCCAACAAAAATAAGAAAATTAAGCATTTATGGTTTCCATCATATGGATTTGTTGACCACAATGGACCAAGGGAATTGCTTGTTTCCAGTCTATGTGGATCGTAAGTACAACAGAATAGTCTCAGGAGGTGTTGAAGTAGTTGGTCTTCACACCAGTCCCGTTCAACGCCGCAAATCGCTAGGAGTGCCCGTTTTAGAAAGATATCAGTTTGTTTCACACCTTCCCACGCCCGCGTTCAACATTCAGGATACAATTCGGATCTGCGTGCAATTAGCTCTGGAAAATTCTACAATTTCACAAATAAAAATAGTTGAAGTAGACACTGATGGTCGCTTTCCAATAATTGAAAACTTCGTAGCGGCCATCGAAGACCTGCCTCTAGTCACTGGTGATTACGTATTTCTATCAAATCAAGTACGAGAAGATATCCCCAAACTGGTGAATGTGGAAGATGGAAAATTAGTTACTCAAAAAAATTGTCACATCATAATAATAGGCGAGCTGTGCGGTGAGTTGAATGAGTTATCACTTGCCCAAGTTCCTAAATGTTTGGTGGAAAGAGGTTACTTGCTTGTGCGTACTAATAATTCGATCGGTATTAGCAACTTGAAAACCCTCAATAATTTTAAAATGATTGCCCAATTGCCTATTGACAATACTAAGGAAGTTATTTTGTTGCTACAGTATATGGGTCCGAAGAAGTATTCCATAGAACCGATTGTAGTTGAAGTTAGTGACTGTGATAAGGAATTCACGTGGATTGCTCAAGTCCAACAATCTATTAATAATAAGACTCCAACAATTGTATACGCATACAATGAAAAATTAAGCGGTTTAATTGGTTTAGTGAATTGTCTACGTAAGGAGGCAGACGGTCACTTGATTACTTGTTTTTTTATAAATGATAAAAGTGCCCCGGCATTCAACATTAACGAACCCTTCTATGCCACGCAATATGCCCTTGGACTAGCCGTCAATGTTTATCAAAACGTAATTAACACATATTGAGGAAAAGTATTGTTAACACCTTCGAAAACTATTTAATTATTTTTAATTATTTAGGGCAAATGGGGTTCCTATCGACACCTTCTGCTCAGTTTAGAGGACAAAATTGCACCAAGGAAGGATCATGTTTATGGTAATGTTTTGCAGAGAGGAGATCTTTCTTCATTGCGTTGGATCGAAGGCCCATTTAACCCAAAGATTTGCGATATAAAAATTGCTTATTCATCCCTAAATTTTCGTGACATAATGCTAGCCACTGGACGCTTAGCCGTGGAACTCTTTGGTGATAGTCGTTTGGATCAAAATTGCGTATTGGGTCTAGAGTATTCCGGTATACATACCAAGACCGGTCGTCGAGTAATGAGTATGGTGGCAAAGGGAGGAGTGGGATCGTATATCGAAAAGGCATCCGGACTTATATGGGATGTACCAGACAATTGGTCTTTAAGAGATGCTGCTACTGTTCCCGTAGTTTATATAACCGTATACTATGCGTTTTTCATGGTTTCTGACATACGTAAAGGAAAAAGTATCTTAATTCATGCCGGCACAGGAGGAATAGGTCTTGCAGCCATACGAGTTGCATTAGCCTATAATCTGGAGGTTTTTACTACCTGCAGCACTGCTCAAAAGAAGCAATTTCTGCTGGACACTTTTCCGCAGCTTAAAGGTACGAAGGAGTTATTTTGCGTTTCAAGCACAAATATTAATCATTTTTCCTTTTTGTCGAAACAGAGAGTCACATTGGGAATTCTCGAGATACTTCATTTGAACGTATGATTATACGAGAAACTAATGGCAAAGGCGTCGACTTTGTTTTGAACTCACTATCGGAAGATAAATTGTTGGCTTCTGTACGTTGCTTGGGATTCAGAGGAAATTTCCTTGAGATTGGAAAATTTGACATGGCAAACGACACCAAACTTGGGATGAGTTGTTTCCTCAAAGAAATCAAATTTAATGCAGTTTTAGCCGATAGATTGTTAACCGCTCCAGATGAAGAAATTGCGGTATGTTGAGCGCTTTGAATTTTTTAAAAATTTTACCTGGAAGAATTTGTTTATTCGGCAGCATCTAAAAACCCTTCTTGATACTGACATTGCTAACGGCATTATACAACCCTTACCTGCAACTGTTTTCCAAGCTCATGAAATTGAGCAGGCGTTTCGACATATGGTAGGAGGAAAACATATAGGGAAAGTAGTTATTCAAGTGCGGGAAGATCCAAAGTCTGAGTTCACGATGCCAGTGAAAGTGGTGAAGCAAGTGTACTTCGATCCAAATTTGAGTTTTATTATTCCTGGCGGCTTAGGTGGTTTCGGATTGGAGTTAGCTGACTGGATGGCGTTAAGAGGCGCAAGAAGACTTGTTCTTAGTTCCAGCAGAGGACTTACGAACGGTTATCAGCGCTACAGAACAGCGTAAGATATAAGCGCATGTTACAAATCTTTACTGAGCATAAATTAAGTGTTGTTCACTTATTCATAGGTTATGGAAAACATACGGTTGCGAAGTCTTGATAAGCACAAGTAACATTTGTACCTATGACGGATGCCGCAACCTGCTCAAAGAAGCGAATAATATGGCCCCAGTCGGTGGAATTTTCAACTTGGCCGTTACATTGCAAGATGCCACGTTCCTTAATCAGACGAAAGAAAAGTTTGTGAAAAGTTGTGAACCGAAAGCAGTAGCAACGAAATACTTAGATGAATTATCCCGCGTTATGTGTCCCAGGTTGGAGCATTTTGTAGTCTTCTCAAGTCTTTCCTGTGGTAGAGGCAATGCAGGACAGACCAATTATGGAATGGCCAATTCAGTAATGGAAAGGATCATTGAAGATCGCCTCAAGAGTGGCTTTCCGGCTAAAGCCATCCAGTGGGGAGCAGTAGGTGAAGTGGGTTTGGTAGCTAATATGGTTGAAGATAAAATAGATTTAGATATCGGGGGTACCTTACAACAACGTATTTCGTCCTGTCTTCAAGAATTGGATACGTTGCTTAGTGCTCCAGACGCCATTGTAGCAAGCATGGTGGTTGCAGAGAAACGATTGGGTACTTCTGGGAGTGAAAATATTATCGAAACCATTATGAACATTTTAGGAGCACGAGACCTTAAATCTCTTTCGTTAGGCACGACACTCTCAGAAATGGGCATGGATTCATTGATGGCTGTAGAAATAAGGCAGACTTTAGAACGCAATTTTGAATTGTCTTTAACACCGCACGAGTTGCGTGCGTTGACATTCCAGAAATTACTAGAATATGAGGAAACAAGGGAATTTAGGAGAAGTGAAACCGACAAGGTTATCTTCGGATCAAAGGAAACTGTTCAAGGAATTGAATTATTGTTGCGCAACTTGGGTGATGAAAGTCGGTGCAGTGAGGTAATAATTGAACTGCATTCTGCTCCAGACGCTTTACAACATGTGACATCACCAACTATTATTATACCCGGAATAGAGGGAACCGCAGGTCAAGTGTGGTATAAAATGGCCAAGAATATCAATAGCAAAGTAAACATGTTGCAGTTTCATCGTTTTGCTGAAATGACTTCAATAAAAGAAATGGCTAAGGCCTGCTTCGAAGTAAGTTAAATTCTAACTCATTCACATCTGTTAAATGTTTACTAATTCCTCAATATTTTTATTATCTTGCTGTTATTACATAGGAAGTAAAAGCAGTCTTAAAAGGAAATCGCCAGTTTTATATTGTTGCGTATTCTTATGGCACCTTTATTGCCCTGGAGTTGGTTTCGATGTTAGAAGAGGGTGGCTTTCACGGTCAATTATTATTAATTGATGGAGCACCTCACTTTTTAGGCAAACACATCCGTTTGCATCTCGGGGAGCATTCCACCGATAACGATATTTACAACTTGTTGCTGTCCGCTTTCGTGCAGATAATATTCCATGAAGACGTAAAAGAAGTGATCGGGAAAGAATTCAACCACCTTCCAACTATTGAGCAGAAAATAAAAAAATTCGGCGAACATATAGAAAAGCAAAATCTGTATAGCTGCAATTATTTGATAGCCATGATACATGCTATGTTTAGACGCATATGCTCAGTTATTAATTATGATATCAAAACGCTTAAGTCACTAAATACACCGATTACTCTCGTTCGACCCACCGAAATTGCGCTTCAAAATATTGATGAGGATTATAGTCTACAGGAAATCACTAAAGGCGCTGTGATAGTTGAAAAGATTGAAGGCAACCATACCACTATGTTAGATAATCCTCAACTATCCAATTTAATTAATGATTGCAATCCTTCCTTAAGGGATTTTAAGGATTTTGAAAAAACTTCAAAACAATAATAATAAAATATATTATAATGTTATAAAATATGAGCATGTGGACGTGAAATTAATTTTTAGTTGAGCTCAGTCAAGGGTCGAAAACGACGGAACCACTTACGTGAATTACTAGTCTCTTTAAATTAATTTCAATTGACGACAGAATAGAAAAGAATTAGAATTAATCATTGTTTAAATAATTTTACGCTGTTTATTAACAATTTGCCGATATTGATACTGGAGACGCACTTACAAACCATCTGAACATTAATAGTAATAAAAGAGAGCAATCAGCGAAATGTTAAGTTTATTCCTTCTTTCGTACGTTGTTCGTTGTTGTATATTTGGTAGAAACCAAATTTGCAGCATTGACTACTTTTGGAAAAAAAGTTTATAGGCAAATTTTAGCAAATTAAGTTAAATCATAGACAACTTTTCTTTCTTTATAGTCATAATAATAGGTGGTTGCATGTATTTTGGCCAGCGACATATATTGCTGAAAATGATAAAGCACTCCGGAAGGTCAATGTAAATAGCGCTTAAATTTTATGACTTCGACCTTTCTCTACATAAAATAATAGTTTTCTATTTAGTATTGTAGAGCTATTCAGCAGTCAGTATAGTAAAGTAAAATAAAGTAAACTGTAACTGAACAACTAACTAAAGGCAACTTTTGATATTTCATTTTGTTAGATAGAAGTTTTCTTTTTTGTTGTAATGGAACTTTAAAAGGACCAAGGTGAATTATGGTAGGATCAACAAAGTATATGGTGTTACGAGGTGGTAAAACCGATTGAAACTGTTACTGCAGATGTAACGAGGGTAACGAGACGTTAGAGACCGCCATACACGTTACAGGTCGTCGAGTAGATGTCTTAAAGACGCTAACCAACAACAATGCAGACGTTGGCTTCGTCCAAGACTGCCATCTTCTTAAGAACGGAACTCCACTGTAATTACCTACTTATTTGGCCTTAATGGAGCCTTTCTCTAAACTGAGTTCAACACCAATGGAGTACGAATTTATCGGTTCTATTTACACCTAATGCAATTTTCTTATTTCCTTTATTTCAATAATTATTTATAAATAAAATGTTGCGATCGGCCAATAACTTTACAGATCTCATTCTTGTAGATGATAATTGGCTGATAGGAACAATGATGAAATCTTAGAATTGACAACAACTCCTTGGACGTATTGTCTTCGTGATTCCAAAGCATCGTTCCCAAACGGTTCCCCCTGTTTACATCGCTACTTATTATAATTATAATTTTATGGAAACTGATGTCGTGTATCTGTTGTAGCGTGTTATTTGACCTACTTGCGCATTTTCAAGCTCTTTTTCATAATGGTAGCCGATATCCTTACTATTCGAACTAATGGATATCTAGTAATCGAACTAATAGACCGATATATGGACGGACGAAGAGACAGGCACGCTTAGGTGCATTCCAAATTTGAAATTGGTCAAGAACTTATATAATTTAGAGGGTTTTGGAAACTTGCTTCTGGGCATTATAGAGGTTTTGGCAAAAAAATGATATTTTGATAACACTATAGTATTGGATAGGCGTGCTTAACTTTTTCCATTTTTATACGGGTACTACAGCATCGCCTATAGAATATACGTTCAAATTTTTGTAGATTTATCGGTTACAGTTTATGAGTAGTCAGCAAAATAAACAATCTCTTATTCCTTTTGAGAAACCGAGGTGGTGTCAGTTTACATGATACTCTAAGCATGCCCTTGGACCCGTTTTAGCCGTTTCTGGACACCAATCTAGGTATAAAAACATAAGAAAAAAGAAACAATTATATCTTGCCGATTGTTACTTTTTATTGACCATTGGTTATCCCACAATTTTTAATCTAGTTTAATGCTCTAGTATAAGTGCTTAATTAAAAACAAAGAATAACTTAAGCAATAACTAACGTTGATTCTATTCTGTTCTGTCGTTAATCGTGAACTATGGTTCAGTTTCGCCTCTACTCCCTCATGCTTTATAACTTTGTTTTAGAGTTTTTTTCAAACTCCTTAATTTTCCTTCCCCATCAATGATGGCTTAAAATTATTAATTAACTTGGATAGGATAGGATCATCCAACATAGTGGTATGGTTGCCTTCGATCTTTTCAACTATTACAGTGCCTTTAGTGATTTTCTGTAGACTATAATCCTCTTCAATATTTTGAATCGAAGTTTCGGCGGCGCGAATGAGGGTAATTGGCGAATTTATTGTTTCGAAGTTTATAAGATCGTAGGTAATCACCGAGGATATGCGTCTAAACATAGCATGTACCATAGCTCTCGAGTAATTCGGGCTATATACACTTTGTTTTGCTATGTATTCATCGAATTTTTCCATTTTTTGTTCAATAGTTGGAAGTTGACTAAATTGCAGTAAGAGCAATTCTTTAATATCTTCACGGAAAACTGTCTGTATAATACCAGAGAGTATTAAGTCATACAGATTATTGTCCGTAATATTTTCACCGAGTTGCAAATGTGTGAGTTTAGTTAGGAAGTGAGGAGCACCATCAATTAATAATAGCTGTCCCTCAAAGCCAGCCTTCTCTAACATTGCAACCAATTCCAGCGCAATCAAGGCCCCGTACGAGTATGCAACAATATAAAACTGGCGATTAGCTTTTAAGACTGCTTTCACGTCCTGTTTGAATAATAGTGAATTCATTGAGGCATGAAATAGTCGAGATTTAATATATATGGAAAAACTAGAGTACAACTTACTTCATAACATGCTTCGGCAATCTCTTTTATTGAAGTCAGTTCAGCAAAGGGATGAAGCTGCAACATTTTTACTTTGCTATTGATATTCTTGGCTATTTTATACCACACTTGACCTGCTGTTCCCTCTACTCCGGGTATAATAATAGTTGGTGATGTAGCAAGTTCTAATGTATCTGGTGTAGATTCTAATTCAATCATCACCTCATTGCACCGACTTTCATCACCCAAGTTGCGCAATAATAATTCGATTCCTGTGAGAGTATCCTTCAAGTCGAAGTTAATCTCGTCATCTTCAGTTATATTAAATTCCCTTGCTTCATCATACTCTAGCAATTTTTGGAACGTTAATGCACGCAGCATTTGTGGTGTGAAAGCCAAATTGAAATTGCTTTCCAAAGTTTGCTGTATTTCTACAGCCATCAACGAGTCCATGCCCATTTCAGAAAGTGTAGCGCCCAAGGAAACAGATTTAATATCACGTATTCCCATAATGTTCATAACAGTTTCGATCATATTTTCACTCCCAGAACTGCCCAATCGTTTCTCTGCAACCACCATGCTTGCTACAATGGCGTCTGGAGCGCTAAGCAACGTATCCAATTCTTGAAGACAGGACGAAATACGTTGTTGTAAGGTACCCCCGATATCTAAATCTATTTTGTCTTCGACCATATTAGCCACCAAACCCACTTCACCTACTGCTCCCCACTGTATAGCTTTAGCAGGAAAGCCACTCTTAAGGCGATCTTCAATGATCCTTTCCATTATTGAGTTGGCCATTCCGTAATTGGTCTGTCCTGCATTGCCTCTACCACAGGAAAGACTTGAGAAGACTACAAAATGCTCCAACCTGGGACACATAACGCGGGATAATTCATCTAAGTATTTCGTTGCTACTGCTTTCGGTTCA
>KK502552.1:112904-128091 GCA_000688735.1 Glossina austeni
ATAGAAGGGTTCGTTATTGTTGAATGCCGGGGCACTTTTATCATTTATAAAAAAACAAGTAATCAAGTGACCGTCCGGTTCCTTACGTAAACAGTTCACTAAACCAATTATACCGTTTAGTATTTCATTGTGTGCGTACACAATTGTTGGAGTCTTATTATTTATAGATTGTTGGATTTGAGTAATCCACATGAATTCCTTATCACAGTCACTAACTTCAACTACAATCGGTTCCAGTGAGGATGTCTTCGAACCCATATACCGCAACAACACAATAACTTCGGCAGTATTCTCAACCGGCAATTCGGCAATCATTTTAAAATCATTAGGAATTTTCAAGTTAATCTTACCAGACGAATTACTAATACGCACAACCAAATAACCTCTTTCCACTAATGATTTAGGGGCCTGGGTGAGAGCCAATTCGTTCAACTCACCACACAGTGCGCTTATTATTATGAAATGACAATTTTTTTGGGTAAGTAACTTTCCATCTTCAACATGCACCACTTTGGGGATATCTTCTAGTACTTTATTTGATAGAAATACGTAATCTCCAGTGACTAGAGGCAGGTCTTCGATGGCCTCCACAAAGTTTTCAATTATTGGAAAATGGCCGTCAGTGTCCACTTCAACCGTTTTTATATTCAATATTGTGGAGTTTTCCAAAGCTAATTGCACACAAAATCGAACCGCATCTTGAATGCTAAATGCAGGCGCGGGAAAGTATGAAACAAACTGGTATCTTTCCAAGATGGGTATTCCTGGTGATTTTCGACGTTGAACAGGGCTGGCATGAAGACCAACTATTTCAACACCTCCCGAGACTATTCTGTTATGTTTGCGATCCATAAATACATCAAACACCTGATCATCCGCATCCATCTTAGCTACCAAATCAACGTGATGAAGACCATAAATGCGTAGTTTTCTTATACTGGTAGGCAACAGCAAGGTGCGCGAATCCGTGCCTAAGATTTGAATTTGCAGCATTGCATCTATAAAGGTGACCCAATTGTAATTCCATTCTACTTTTCCGTAGAGACCATCACCCCAAGCTTCCTTTACCGGTCTGAAACTGCCGCTGTAATGATAACCGCGTAATTTCAACTCTTTATAAAAATCTTTCTGGCAAAGGATAGGCAAACTACAATCTTCGGGGAACTCGTATACCTCGGGCGGAGACGGCCGTTCAATTTCCTTTATCCACCCAGCAACTATCAAAGCCCCGGATTCTGTAACCTATTGAATAAAAAACCATTTGTCGTCCGTTTAAAAAAATTTTAACCGATTCCACAAATCCAAACAATAATAAGTAACCTACCTCGAAGTAGCCCGTACCATATTGAATCATTATATTTAATATTACACTATTACGCGGAGTTAAGGTAGTAGCTCTTAAGAATTTGACCTCTTCGAACTCAACTGGCACTTTCATATAATTCTCACCATGGTACATGAGTGAGAAAGTCTCCCATACATAACGTAAGTAACTTATTGCCGGTATGAGAATTTTACCATCAATAACATGGCCGGCCAAATATTCCTCGTCATCATCATCCAACGTCAACTTATAGGAACGTTCCCCTTTGGATTTGGTTTTCGTGTCTTCATAACTCATAACAAACCAATCTTCACTATGTTCCCATCGCATTAAGGAACTAATACCAGGGGTACCACGTGAAACCGGAAATTCGATCTTGGGGTAAAGGTTCTCGATAGGAAAGTTCAAACCGTTCGTAAATAGTCTGAAAAGTGTAACCGTAAAGAACTGAAACGATTCAGTAAACAAATCAACTTACTTTCCAAGCGCTGAAAGAACAAAAACGTCGTTGCTTTCATTTCCGCGTTGCGTTAAAGGAATATGAACTCCATTTGGCATCGATCGCTTCAATATAGCTTGTAGTAAACCGTGAGGTGCGATTTCGATAGTCAGAGCGTTGTTCGGAAGAAGAGCAAACGTTTCCTCAAAAAGTACGCTGTTCAGCAGATTATTGGTATGATATTCCGCTGAGCACAAATTGCGTCCTTCTTGGTGCCAATCACTTTCCGGTACACTAGAACTAAGCCATTTGGATGATCGAGGTTTCGGATTAGGAATGATTTTTTTTAAATATTTCAGTAGCTGCGGCCCCATTTGTGCTATATAGCGTGAGTGATATGCGATATTGGAGCATGGGACTTCCTTGGCGAATATACCCCTGGATTTAAGTTCATTTACAAACTTATCGACATCTTCAGCAGGCCCAGATATAGTACATGACTCGGCGCTATTGTGGCATGCAACTTCAATTTTATCAGGTAGCATATTTACAATTTCCTTGTAGCCCATGCCGATAGCGGCCATCGAACCTTTAATTTTTTCAATGTCTAAACTTACTTTGCCACGATAATACGAGGCCATAATCATTTGCTCTGGCGTGAATGCATCGTCAGCGTAACCACACCCTAGTTCCCCCACTGAATGACCGATGATATAGTCAGGCTGTATGTTTAAAGAACGCAAGAGGTCGACCAGACCAATTTGTATGGCAGCAATCCCAACAAAGGAATGCAAAATATTGTCAAATATCGTCGCATCAGTTGAAGTGAGGATTTTTATCAAATTGAGGCCTTTCGATTCCAGGACCTTCTGACAGCGTTCCATAGATTCTCGAAACTGAGGAATAGCCATTAAAGATGATCCCATTTCTGTCCATTGAGATCCCATTCCACTGAATACCCATGCAATCGGTCTTTTAATTCCAGCATAATGATGAACATCTCTGGCAAGACATTTGGCGGACATGTTTCCATCCTTCGCAAAAATTCCGTAACCTCGAAACACCAATCCTGTCACATCTTCATTTTGTATGTTGTGTAGTAGACTGATAAATTCAGCATCCAGAGGCTTCCCCTGAATTGAATCTAGAATTACATTAACTGATTCTTCAGTACGTCCAGCCCAGGCAATTAAACGGGGAAGATCGTCGTCAACTAGTCCATGGTTAATTTTAGTTTTATCAAAAGCCTTTAATAGAGCATGAGCATTAGCACCTCCGAAGCCAAATGAATTGACACCAATGTATGGTTTTTCCAAGTCCGTTATGTCGTTTACAACTATCAAACGCCCTTCCGCTAAAGCGGATATTTCTGATTTGATCTCCGTAAAATTAATATTAGGTGCAATTTTCCCCGTTTCAAATGCAAAGCAGGCTTTAATCAGTGAACACACGCCAGCACCCGCTTCCGAATGGCCTAAATTCGATTTGATGGAACCTATCAATAGAGGTGTGGAACGGTGACTACAAAGGGCGTTATCAATTGCTCGACATTCTTCCGGATCGCCAGCTCTTGTGCCAGTACTGTGAGCTTCCATGTAACCTACATTTTCTGGAAACATACCAGTTTCCTGGTAAAACTCCCTCAGCAATCTCTCCTGCAATTTTCCGGAAGGATAAGTAATTCCTTCAGCCTTATGACCATCACAATTTGTTTTCGAATACACTACGGTAGCGTAGACACGCTTAGCATCACGTTTGCGCTGCAAGAACAAGCAGCCAATGGCTTCAGACCGGGTGTAACCAGAAGCATTTTTGTCAAAAGGCCTACAATAACCATCAGGTGCTAGTACACCAAGGCTGAAATAGACAATTGGACCTTGCAATTTTCAAAATAACTTTAAAAATTATTCTTACATACCGAGCAAATTGCAATGTTACAAATGGATGCAAACATAAATTTGCGCCACCGACAATCGCTGCATCTATTTCACCGTTGCGAAAAGCGGTAAAAGCATTGTCTAAAGCGTACATTGAACTAGAACAAGCTGTATCTACTAAAAATGAGGGCCCTTCCAAACCCAAACAATATGAAATGCGGTTTGCCAACATAGCACGACTGCAGCCAGTTACGCCGAAACCTCCAGATGAGACTTTATCGTAGAACCATGTCTTTTCCGACTCGGAGACGCAAGCTCCTACGAAAACTCCTGTCCTAGTCCCACGTAAGCTTTTTGGATTTATACCGGCATCAATAATAGACTCATAAGCAACTTCAATCAACATTCGTGCTTGAGGATCCATTGCATGGCTTTGTTTGTGATGTACCCCAAAAAATGCTGCATCGAACTTCTCTAACCCATCAATTTTTCCGTTGCGCTTAGGAATCTCAGGGTGAAAATGCCGCCAACGCCGTTCATCATCGTCTATCATATCAATCTTCAAAAACATTTAACAAGAAAAAAAAGTTTTTAAATGATATTGAAGACGCATAGTGTAACTTTGCCAAGGTTTCAAGTATCTTGGAAAGTCTTTTAATCCTTTTCCTGCTGAAAATGTCATTTTCAAGTTATTCGCAATTTTCATGGGCGCGATAAGTGAGATTTTTTTCTATGGAAAACATATAAGTGAACCAACGGACAACACTAAACCCATCAAGAATCTAATAATCATGTAGCTACTCATAACTTGTGCTTTGAAGTCTTTAAGCGTCCAAAAGAAATTGTTGATTCATATTCTTCATATGGATAACATGCGCGCGTAAACTAGAAATGCTTTATCCTGCTAAGAGATGTTTTCCTGGAGAAGATCGATTTTCTTGTAAAAGCTTTCGAAATTCAGTTGGAAAACGTTGAAGATTATGTGCAGACATACATACCTTGTTGTAGAGTTTATATTTAAGTTCAGCAGTGTTCTCACAGTTCGGGAACTTTCCGGCCATTCCCGAAATGACAATTTCATCTCCTTCTGTTTCTGGATATAAACGGGAATATTTTTTGTCCTTGAGGTGTGGCATGTTTGCACAGTCTGTTATTCACTTATGTTTAAATAGAGCAACGTGAGAAAAATTCAAATGCTCTTACAGTTGTTCAAAACTTAAACCGATCGCAACTCTTGATCACTTTCAATTGAATTCAGCAGGAATTAGACGCCTTTTTATATATTATTTAAACCGAATTAATTAAAATTATTTTAAATTTAATTACTTTCGCATATAATAGAAAAGTGTTAACGGGAAACGTACGATATGAAAATTATTGAAATCGTGTTTGTTTGACGAAGCGGTATTAATTATACTTAATATGCATTTCCAATAAAATTATGCATATATGAATAATCTTCGAAACTAAAAAAAATTTAAAATAATTTGAATGCGAAAGTTTGCAGGAAAAATGCAAGTAAAAACCCTAGCTTCGCAGGGGGAATGAAAGGAAGGTACTTACGATCCGAATCATTTTTCATAGAATTCGTCCTTAGGCCAAAATATGTCGGTGCAGGAAATTTCATAAAAATATTTCCAAATTTGCGTACTCGCGAGCGACAGACAGACTGAACAGCTTATATCGATTCAGAATCAATGTCTGACTCTTCTAGGTGTTGCATACATCTGCACAAACTTAATATCCTCACACAACAAGTGGTATAAGGTATTAATACTGTAATGAAATGAATGAATCCATTTTAAAACTGCTTATCGCTGTTGAAATAATAAAAATGAATCAAAATATTGGACACTTCACCCGCCAAACGATAATTGCGCTGTTGACAATTGACCAGAATCCCTGGTCGTAATACACGAAAGTAGAGTTCACGCATTTAAGAGGATTTGAAAGAGGCATTTGAAGAGAGACTAAACGTCGAAACATGGAGTTTCATGTTCGGCAAGAGCTATTGATGAAAGTAAATTGTTGTAGCTCTGTAAAAAACTTTTTCGTTTAAGACAGCGTTTCTATAATTTTATGAGTGAAGTCCAGGTTCATGACACGCTTTCAAGGATGCGGAATCAAGTTAAAAGATATTAGGGACTTAACGTAATCAGGAAGAAATTTTATGTAACAGCGCCAATATCGGTTTTTATTAGGTCGGTGCAGTTTCTCTTTATTCCAAATCAGTTCAAATTTATTAATAATAAGCGATTTGTCGAACCAAAGTTCGGTTTAAAATTTGTAAAACAAAAAATTAAAGTGCTCTTATAATTACACATAATAATGAATACTAAATGAGGAAAATTATAAATCTTTCGTATTTGACGAACGAACTTTAATAATTGTAAAACCACACACTACCAAAAAACGTCATACATATTTTTCGGATCACCATATGCAGCGTTCCTTCGATTATATGATTTATGACGGAAATGTGCACACGAATATATAACGACCTATGAGACTAAGTGCGGCTTCATTTATATCATAGAACCTGGAATTTGGAGAACTAACCTCGTTCATTTAACAAAGGCAGCAAAGTTTCAAAGCACTACAATTTCATTTTATACCTTCAAGCTCACAATCTAAGGAATTGTCAGAGTTGCTATCGCTTAGGTTTGAAATCGATAGCGTACCTGTTTATGCTTGCTGATAGTGTACCCTCTCTCTGAATTTAAACAAGCCAAGCGAAATATAGCGTGAAACGAAATGAAAAGCAAACTTTTTGACAATTTTAGATGTGATTTTTAAAACTTGTTTACACATTACAATTTCTGTAAAAGAATAACATGGCAGCTTAAGTGAAGCAAACCGAAGAATTCCAGCAAACTTTCTTGACGGAATAATTGATATTACGTGAAATTTCTTTACACGTTTTTATGCCCTAGAACACTTATGGTGCACATTTCTTATCATATCGATCGATTCAGAATTTTGTCTGCCCAACTGTCGATCTGTCCTTCTATGTGTTTAATCTTTCAAAATGATTCGGAAAGGACAAGGATTTTGAGAACAATTACGCGAATAACTTTCCGATTCTATTTCATTAAAGTAAAAGAAATAAAACATTCGGTCACAGCCGATTAAAATTTTTTTACTTGTTGTTCTTTCGTCAGTTAACCCTGAACTGATAGGGATAAACTTTTAAAATTTGAAAAATATTCATGCATATATGTAGACATTATCAATCGCTCAAGGGATGAGCTATGTACGTGTAACACACTGAATCAAGGACAAATGCATTCAATGGACATGCTCCTAGCCTCTTCTGTTTCTCTAGTCTAAATTCGACGCAAGTCCATCATTATTTGTTAGACCTGAGCGTTAGCAGTTATATTTAATGAGTACAGCCAAAGAAAAAATACCCCTAAATGAAATATGTGAAAAAAACAAAAGAAACAATTAAAAATAATTTGTTTTTTATCACAAAGGTAAGGGGTAACATCATCTTCTACTTAATACTGTTGCTCAGCAGCAGAAGTGAGACGAGAGTCATGTATGTTTAACATCGTACATATCATCTCAAAGGTATCAAAACTATGTTCAACTATATCCTAAACTATATACACGAGCACTAGCTTTCTTTTGCTTCACTGCCTATCCTTACCTTACCATGCTTAGCTTCTCCTTACCTTGTACGAAACATGAAGGAAGTGATCGATTCTTCAGTAATATAAATTATAATTATGGTAAATAAGTATTACACACATTCACATACATCATTTGTTCGAGTGATCGGATATTACATTTATTTATTATAAAACATGTCAACACCGCGACGGAAACTTTGATAGGGGACACTAGCCACTTGCTCTACGTATAGTGTTTATTGTGCAGTTTATTAAACAAAATTTAAAACTTTAAATTCTGATTAATATCGTGAATGGTGAATTTCGTGATACCGTGAATCTCATGCTATGGAAGAATTGAGCTCTTGTATCATTCACTTTCGAGCTGACCCAGAAGTCAACGCTTGTATCACTTGAGCCATCTCGCTCTAATTTGATTGTTACGATCACTATATTAGGTAGACCGGGAATTTCTTGCGGTTTTTCCAGACACCAAGCCAGAACAACATTTCCCTAACAGCCAGATATATATTTAGAGTTAAAAGTATATATAGTTATGTAGAGCCGCCTTATGTTTATTTTGTAAGAAACGTTCAAAGTGATCGGTTATGAAAGATCAAAGTGAGTAAGACGTGAAAGATCAAAGTGAGCATATAAGGCATATTTTATTTTTTTATTTAAAAAAAAAGTTAAAAGAGCTGCAGAAGCTAATGAAAAGAAGCTAATGTTGTAGCAGAACTGGCGCTTGTCAAAATTGGTTCGCGAAATTTGGTTGCGGAAATTTTTCGGTGAAAGCCTTACCGCATTTTGGTAGACCAAATATCATTGATGACGGGCAACTGAAGGTTATCATTGAACCTGGTCGGCACAACGATTCGTCAGATTGCAGAAAAACGTAATTCATCCAAAGCAATTGTTAGTGATCGCACAAAAAGACTGCGATTTGTAAAACAGCTGTATGTTTGAGTTCCATATGATTTCATATAAATTCATTTAACACAAAACGATGCATTTCTGAAGGGGATTGTAACTGACGGTGAAAAATGCATCCTACGCAAAAATGTGCAACGCAAGGGATCATGCACGCTTTACAATTGCTTGCGTTTAGCGGCTACGTTTTTCTCAATCAATCTCAATCCAAACTAAACGTATTCTTCCCATTAACATGAAAAAACAGATTAGTACTTGGAGAAAAAAAAAAAACAATTTAGGAACCTAGTCAGAAAGTTCAAGTTGAGATTAGGTTAAAAGGCCGTGTAATAAGGCCATGGTCAGATCGCTTACATTTTGAGTTCGTACATAAAAAAACCGGTCAGAAAATTATATTCGACAGCGACCGAATCTTTTATATCCATCGTCGTTATTCCTCATATACCGTTATGACGTTCGCTATACTTAATTTAGAATCAACACACCTGACACTTGTCGCATTATACTCCCCACGTCGTTTTACTTGATACCCATTCCGTTACACTGCTGAGAAAAAACGAGTTCTCTACATAGGGGATCCACCATACGTATTTTAAAATTAACACGTTCTTATACTATATATAATTACATATCGAAATGATTTTCAGCATTCCGTCTTGTTTATGTTACGAGTAATAAGTAAGAAATATCGAAAAAGTGAAAAAAACACTTGTAATTCTTTGTAGGCGTGGCCAATTTCTTTCATTTCCATACACGCGCTACAGGATCACCCATAGAATATGAATGCAACTTTTTGTTGCTATATCTGTTGTAGTTTATAAATAACGAGCAAAAAACGAAATTGGTTTTATTTTTAAAAACAGAAATGACCCCGAATTACATTACACCGCGGCCGTGCCCTTGGACCGATTAGTTCCGTTTTCTTCACTTCGTACAAGCTACTGATAAATGTGTTACGGCTGTCAAATTCTCAACAGATTAAGAAAATCTTCAGGGAATGAATGTTATCACCATATCTTCAGTGATTCACAACGTATTGTAAGTTTAGATGAACAATTTCCCGAATTGCCCCTTCGGCAGGGGATTTCAATGCGGATGTAAAAGTGGAAGACTGTTTAAGACTGTTTAATAGGGTATGTGTGCAATTCCTATATGATTCTGAAGTGTTTAATAGACTTTAAGAGAGTTTAATATTTTTATTTATCAAGTAAATCTACGATTTAATGCATCTGTGTTGTAAATACAAAATGCTGCTATTTACAAAAATGTTGTAAACTAATCCGAGGTAAGTTGATAGTGCGCTTATTTATAACTGAGCACAGACAATGTTAAAGAAAATACCGAGCACTTTATAAGTTTATTCTTAAGCCCAGTTGTTAATATTTACATCGGGGTTAAAAGACGATGAGCCAACTGTAACAAAAGCAAGAAAGGATAGTGAAAACAGTGAAAAAACATTTTGCTGTCAGTATGGTGGGATTATAGAGGAAATGTGTAGCGTAGCAAATTAATTCTAACATGTACTGTGAACAACTAGCCAAAAGCGGAAACGTCCCGGATTGGGCAACCGAAAAAATATTGTTTTTCTTCACGATACTGCTAGACGCCATACTTCTTTCCTCACCCTTCAAACATTATTAGAAAATTAGGCTGTCATCCACAACCCCCCCATAGTCATCACATTGCACCCTCCGATTCTCATTTCTTTCGTTCTCTGCAAAATTCTTTATGTGGCAAAACTTTCGGTTCAGATGGCAGGATGTATTCACATACACAAAATTTGTTTGCTGTAAAAGATCAGAAATTTTACGAGGAGGACACGATGAAATTGCCTGAAAAGTGGCAGCCCATTCTCCAATAAAATGTAAAATGTATAAATTAAGTTTATTCCTTATGTTATATAAAAAAAACATTATTTTATTGGATAATGAAAGAAAGCAAGAAATTTCCGGACAACCCAATGTATTTAAAATGTACACCTCCCTAGGCAAACCTTGCGTATTGATGTATGAGATTTTCACGCGATTCTTTCACAACCTGTGGATGGACTGCATAGAAGGATACAAAGGTATACGAATATTGTGTGAGTGAGTGTACGTCAATCAACTACTATAGAAAGAATAAAAGTGTTTTTCTCTCGTGAGAGAAAACATCAAATAGGCGCCTTTCTTTCGTATGGTGCCTCGGTCAAAAAACGTGATATGATATGTAAACTAAATCAGTTGCTTGCCAATCGTTTGTCGTGCATTAACTGTGCTCTTAATATATAGAAGACAACGAAGGTTGAAAAATTAGATAGAAAATGTGTAAAAGAGATGAAAATGCGAAAGACAAAAATCAAAGAGACATCACTCGCCGTGGCAGTGGTGCAAAGATGATATGCGAATTTGATAAACCGCAAGAATAAATTTGGCCGCTGCTCACCAAAAGTCAAAGTGAATGCGCCCTTCGCCGTTCGATGTAGACACTAAACGTTAATAGAGTGTACAACGTCAACATGTAATTCAAGTGCACCGACCGCCCTCCTCGTTACATTAAAACGCAGAATTATATTTCGCATTCTTCGCTTGAACACCAGCTGAGAAATGTAATCAACTAATAGAAAAAATATCTCACAAAAGTTGACGACATTCTATATACACATATGCACACGTGTAGTATATTTAAGTAAAGTCTAATTTGTAAGTTTATTAACAGCAATGTGTGTAGAGATTTATTTATTATCGCATGATCTGTACAGTTTCGGGCGAAACTAGATTTGGATTGAAAGCAAATAGACTCCTTTGGGCTCTATGCCAATCTTTGTAATAGTTATTGTTTTTCTTGTTGCGGTAAAGTGTCCGATCGAAGATTGTTTGTTCGATTACGCGGAGTATATGCTTACGCTCGTACGTACGCATACGATCAAGAAAATATCAAGAAAATATATTAGAATATGTGGAATTAGTTTTTAATCACCTTATGCAACTATAGTTATGGTCATCACAATTAATTCACTTTACACTCATTCACGTTCGTGACGTCTTTATAGTGAAGTCATCAGGTGAATGAGAAACTACTGGACTTTAAATTTGATTTTTGTGATTATGAATAAAGTCATATGTACATTACATTTTTATTCCGTAAGTTGATATTAACTGCTTTAGAAGGTTCAAGTGCACGACAATGTTGTTAAATCAAATTTTCGCAGTGTTTCTTTTTTGTGTCTCAAAATCGAGTATTGGCTTATTATCAAATCCGGACTCAAGGTAACTAACTAAGTGTATGCACAATTGCACGTTTGAATATTTTAATGCCACAAAGATAGTGGTGGGTAAATGAGAAAACATGATTTATGTTTGTTTGTGTGTGTGTTGTGTATAAAATTTGTATTATACGCATTCATCCTTGTTAGTACAGCATAAGTGAAAAAGTATTAAACTTTCGACTAATGAATGACTAATAAATATATAAAAAGCTAATTACCGGCAGAGTTGCTTATAATTACCGTAACTTATATTCTTCTCTCTCTCTCTCTCTCTCTCTCTCATTCAGTTGCATAAAATTGCAAACAAGAAGCATCTAAAGATGCGTAGCGCGCAGCAATCTAAGCCTTATTCCATTAAAATTCAATGCACATCATAAGAAAAATAAATAAATTCCATAGAAATTTATAAATGACTTGATGTGCTACACCAGGGGTGGGCAACTTTTTTCATCAAAGGTCAAAATTTTAATTTTCAAACCGCGTCATGTACACATTGCACACATTGAACGGATTAACAAAAAGATAAAAGTTAAAGTATATAATAAACTTATTTATTATTTATGTAACATAATGAGCACAGTAGACATACTACGCGAATTTCACTGCGATGGACTAAATTGGGAGCGTTTCTGATTTGCTTGAAGAACTGTTTTAAATTTTCATCCGTTTACAGCTTTGACTCTCCTATTTGTAAATAAATATTTCAAGTTCCAACTGTGATTACGGCATTCTGCCTCAATTTTCCATTCTTCTGAATCGTCCCTTTTATGGTCCAATGACCAAGAAATAATATTCAAGCAGATTTCACATTTAATACGTGCACTGCTAAGCCGGCAGTCAAAGTGAAGAAACAATCCTTTTGCAGCATTGCCATTGGCGAACAAATTGAATTATTTGAAATTTCAGCCCTCGAGCCGGCGTTTGCCCATACCTGGATTGCACGGTACACAGATGTTATCATATTCATAGCATTTTATTGATTGCAGCAATGCCTTTTAAGCCGTCCAAGCATTTTTTTGAATTTTATAATGATTCAATACAAAATTATATAATACGAACATAGAGTGTACACATAGGTTATTGAACAATAAACAAAACAAGTAAAAAAAAATTACACTCAACCGCGTCCGAGTCCTTTATACCCATCATCGCTTAGTGCTGATCAATAATAAAGGCATTTTTTATGGTCTCTGAAGCTTCTTCCTTGGTGCTGTAGGCGCTTTCATAAAACAACAAAATTTCAATATTCGATGATATTCGGTAATGGGTGTGCAATTTTTTCCATTTTTGTGCAGGTGCTGCAAGACCACCCGATCTCTATCGTCGTATCTGCTGTCGTTTGCAAGTAACAAGCAAAAAACCAAATTTTTTTTTATTCTTGAAAGAAGAGGTAGTCTCAGGTTATGTTGTACTATGACCCTGCCCTTTAAGCGATTTGGCTCAATTTCAGTATCAAAATACGTGCAAGGTGCCAAATATGAAGCTCATTGCCGCATTTTTGCCACGAGGAGAATAATTACCACAGGCATTACACAGATCGGCAGACTGACAGACGGACACGATTAAACTGGTTCAGAATTTGACGCTGATCAAAAACATATTTACTTAACAGGATGTCTGAAGTTTCCTTCTACGTGCTAAAAATGTTTTGACGAAATGAATATACGCCTCGTTCTTCGGTGAGGGGTATAAAAAAAAACTTTTAACCCTAACTAGGTATGAATATGATGAACGTAATCACACCGATGCGGATAATGTTGCCGTTTTAGGTGGTGGCAGTGAATTAACAAAAGAAAATGTACATGAACCTATGTCGGCTGCCAGGCGTTCCTGTTTTGTAGCTTCACTAATGTTATGTTTCTTTACCGTTATCATTTTGCACTTCTCTCTTAAACGAGAAATCTGTTTGCGATTCAAGAAGTGTAGCAAAGTGGCAAAGCAATTAAGAGGAAGAAACTCTGGGAGGTGAGCAAGAAATGGAAGAAAAACAAGAAAAGGCAACAAAAAACTTTTGAAGTGTGAGTTTTTTTTTGTTCATTTTGTCTGGATTATACCGTGTGATGAATATGGAACATGTTCGGCTCCCATTGATCGTTTAAAAGCACGCAATTGGCTAATTAATTATACAAAAATCGAGCTGAAAGGTGGTATTCTCGTAGTCAAGGCACTTCGCAGCTGGGAAACTAATTTGATATTTTTGTATTGTGGTGAGAGCCGTCTTTCCCGAATTTCGACCTGACAATGCTAAACGCAATGGTGTAATTGCTTTAATTAGCAGCACGGGTGCGGTAGCTTCATTTAATGAGATGACTGATGAGCCCGTAGCCATGGATTGTACGAATTGATTTGGATCGTAACGGCCGGCCAGATTGCTTAACTATCGATGAGTATGGAGAGCTGGGCACAATTAATCCTATATCTGGGCAGTGGCATTGGCGTTTTAAAGAGCGTTCTGCTTGCAAGGTGGACTCTTCAGATTTTTGTGTTGTATTACCAGACTTGGATAACGACGGGGTCATGGAAATATGGGTAGTAACCAGCGTGTCTTGGAGCAGCGTACTAAGCGTTACATGCGTCAAGGTGATATCCCCAGTCATACTACGCATGAGTTGGAACAAAGCAATTGCTTGCGCATACTTTCGGGCCGCAATGGCCGAACAATTGGCGAAGGTTTTAAGGCACACGAATGCGATACCATACGAAGATTGCCATTAGAAAGTCAGATGTTTGCAATTGTAGCTCTAGGGAGTTGATCCACTGAAATTTTGTCTAACATTGATGACTACAAAAAATAATTTAAAAAAAGATTACTTCGTTTCCTAGCTTCCAATTTTTGAACAGATTCTCATCTTCTTCTTTTAGCACCTAAGCACTAGCTAAGACAGTTTTCATAATTCAGTAAAGGCATTTGCATTCGTTTCGCTTAAGTGTTTACTTAGAAAGGACGTTTTGATATAAGCGAATAGATGCTAAAGTTTAAAGTTCTCTAATAACTCATCTAAACTTTAATAACTTTCTAACCACTACTATGCGGACATGCACCACCACTAGAAGACATTCTGCGAGTGGCTTCCTTTATTTATTTTTATACCCATCACCAAAGGCCAGGGGATATATCCATGCCGTCAAAATGTTCGCAGCACCCAGAAGCAAGCTTCAAAAATCCCATAAGGTATATAAATTCGTAGCCAGTTTCAAATTCGCAATCCGTCCATCTGTCCGCCCCCGTTCGCAAATATGAATATGTCGCCTATAAATTTTCAAAAGAATTTGAAAATTACCCAAACCAGGCAAAGGGCACGCCTACAACACTGACACTCCTGTGCAGCTAAACTGGTGAACATCTTTGCTTTCTTTCTTTTCCCCGTATTTTGCATGCCGTGCTAACCAAAGGACGTATGACGCACATATTGACCAGGCAAAGGAAATAAAAGACCGAAACTATAGTTTGCCGGTAAGGGTTTCAAAGGAAAAAATTGACTTCAACAAAATGAAAATAATTTTTCATCTTTTTTTTCCAACTTACAATGGATACACCGCTTCCTGAGTGCAATGTAATAATTTCTCATAGTTTGGTTTTGGATTGTAGAATAAATTATACCAATCGCTAAATTTGTTGACTGGGCATGCATATAAACGAAATTGACCCGTAGGTTCCATTAATAGTATAGAAAATAAGGCTGCAATAATTGTCTCCGCTAAGGCGCATGAAGTCAATATTAATTTTTGCGGCAGGAGAATGCTTACAACAGACAT
>KK502552.1:128866-250996 GCA_000688735.1 Glossina austeni
GGGCCCAAAAAATAGGCCCATGTGGTTCAAATTTGGTCCACCTAATTTTTATGTCAAGTTAATATCATTTAATTTTTATATCAAATTTTCATCATAAAACATAAAATATTTTGCCATACAAAAGTTTGCATATTCTGGAAACCCTTATAAACACTCATAAACACTTCGAAATTAAGCAGAGTTAAACATCAAAATTAAAATTATGCATTCCTAAATATTCACACTACGCTACTGGGTTAATATCAATGCTGAATCCCGTGTCTTTATGTTTGCATTCGACAATAGGCACACGGGCACTATGGATTGCGAGAACATCCAAGAAATGTTTGCTCTGAATTAAAGCTCTGTATACACGATTGAAGATTTTACGATTATGGGTATCCGACTTTTGCTGGCTGCGTCCGCTCTCAGTACTTTGCAACTGCATAGGGGGAACATCTATATAGACGTCAATGCCACAATCTGCATTTCAATTTTAGTTATTCTTTATCTAGAGATGCAACACTAACCTTATATGCAGCGGTATCCTAAGTCGCAAAGTTGATTTCCTAGTCAATTTAGTATTATGAGCCCATTTTCACGATTATATATTCAAAATTATATATTTTCATCATATAAAGTTTTCGTAGAAATGTTTGTGTATTTGTTAGGGGGGTTCAAAAAATTAACCCATTCAAACAAAATCAATTTAGAATATCAAAGTACTATTTTTTTATTATGCAGCGAATTTTTTCGAAGAACTTTGAAAATTTGCCAATTTTTTCCATATGACGACCTTGCAAAATAAGGCGTTACATGGGGAGTGGTCCTAACCATTTTCAATACCATTTGTTCGTGGGTTACAACGCGTCAGTGCAGAGAATTTCATCAAGATATCTCGAAAATTGCGAATTGTCGATTGAATACAAATATACGGGGACAAACGTCAGGCGGGCCTGTCTTAAGATCTTCTGGGTATTACGTTCGTCCGCATAAACCTGATATCCCCTGTACCACAAGTTGTGTGAGATATAAAAAGGAAATGATTAATAAGTTGAATACAAGAATAAAAACGGACAGACGGACAGACAAGCGTAGATCATTATAATAAAAGCTGTGTCTGTCTCATAGTCTTGTATGTGTTGCATACGTTCATTAAGTGCACCAAATAATTGGACCATCCGCCACTTTGGACTGCCCTAGAATTGGAATACGAAGATGTGGCTCAAGTGTTAGTGCGCCATGGTATAGATACGGATTGTTGGGGCCCGGGTCAACAAACACTATTACATCGAGCCGTCGGCGAAAATAAAGAGTCGCCCGCCGTATTTCTCATACGTAGTCAATGCGATCTAGATTCACCACGCTAACCGGGACCGAACGGAGAAGTTGGCGAAGAATCTATGACATTATGACATTGCACAATTGCCCGTGCACGTCAAAAGATATGAATGTGTTTGCCGTTAGGTAATCAAAAATTTTTTTTCATTCATTTACAGTAAATTTGATTCTTCTTCGATAATAATAAATACTGTTAACGTTCACACTCGAGGATCAATTTATGTAAGAAAGAGACGAGATAACGATCAAGATGACGTGAAGTGGTCAATCATCAATGAGGAAGTGGATACTGTTGTTCCATTAGTATTGCAGCATTTGAAAAAAATGCGAGTGGAGCATTTATTACTGCCGGATATAAAGGAAAATATCTCTGTGGTATGTAGATTTCCTTTGTCAGCACTAATGAGTCACATCAAATTCACTGGTATAATTTCAGACGCCCTTAGTCCTTACATACAACACTGGAATTTATTTAACAAACGGCATCGCCTACAACCTGGCAGGTATAAATCGAATTTAATTACGGCCATTGATGGCATTGAAGACTTAAAAAATGTTTTAGGTATCAATCGTTTTGGGCAGGCTTATATGACTTATGAGAATGGAGCGTTTCTGGTGCGATTCTACTTGAATGTGAGAAATCTACAGGTATAAAAATATCATCATAGATTATCGACGACTTTTATTCTAGTAAGGATTTATTGTTCCATTCATTACTTAGCTAGGTGCTAGGTGCTAGGGGGAATCACAATTAGTGTCCGGGTTTAATGTTGAGTATAGAAGAGGGGATTTTGCTTTAATTTTTTTAGCTGAATATGCAAGGATTTTATTCATAAGAATATTATTTTGTGTATTGTTTTTAGGGAGAGATATTTTTTCTTTATTATTTTATTTTAAATTAACTTTTATATCTTTTTTATTTATTTGCCTAGGTGCTAGGCATTCATGCATACTTTGACGGGAATACAGCTTTCCTTTTTCTTCTCTTTTTCCGCATTTAGTTCGAATATGAATTTTTGCTAAAACTATTGGCTCTCGAAGGGCATGGGAAAGTAATAGGTTCATTAGAAGATACTCTTGTTTATATGGATCTAGGAATCGACGTGAAAAGTCTGAAAATAGTCGTTTATGATTTTCGCGTGGTAAACTTTCGGTAAACATGTTATACTTTATTTGTAAGAAATTTAAATAAATCGTCCGTTTTTATTTTCAGCAACATTCAAGTTCAGTTAAACGAAGCTCGATTTATTCGAGATTTGTCTGGCTTTATTTTGACGCCCTTAACTAAGCTTTTCAAAGAGAGCATCACGACATCTATTTCTGACAATTTAAAAGAACAAATGCAAATGGTTATGGACGACTTTAATAACGGTGATCCATTGGAGCTTCAAAAATTTGTTAAACAAGTTCTTGGAGGTTTAACAGGAAACCAAAATCATACGCAATAAATAAATACAAATACCTTATACTTTGTTTATATCTTCGGAATACGGTAAATAGCAATATCATTATATGGATTATTATGTTGGATTGGAAATATATTTACTTTTTAATTTATATATTTTTTTTTATTGAAAATACATTTACTAGTTTATAGTTTGCCGAGCGACGAGCTAGAATCCTGGTTAGGTTTCACAGACAAAGGCACATAATGTGCCCAGGAAATTGATCAAAAATTCATTAAAAATATTCTCCAAATTTTCTTTCCAAATGCTGTAAGAGACTTTTTTCTGGGATACGTATCTAAACGTTGGCAAGACGACAGATAATAAATTGAGCAACTTAATATATAAAAAAGGGGAAGATATTTTTTGTAAACAACGCTGAAAATCAATCTTTCATTGCATAAGGTACGAGAACATTACGTAAAACAAAGCTCGAAACGATCTTCACGAATAGAAATAGAAATAACAAACGCCATTGTAATGAACAAGTGCAAATTCAGACTCGTTCATTTAATTTTTCCCATTGTTATTGTGCTATAATTGTGCATTCCGCCGATTCTTTCATACTATATTTTTTATAATCTTAATTATTAGAGTGCGTAATGGTAGCTCGGAAATGACTTGGCTTTACAAACACGCAATTGTAATCCACAAATAATTTGACGACGCATTAATCGGATTACGTTTTTCCATAGCCGTTACATATTTTCGCTTCTTTAAAAGATTTGAATTTCCTTACTTTTACTAAATCACGTGCTCTTGTCAGTTTATATTTAAATAATTTTCCGTGCGTCAAAAGATTATTTTTCATCTTTTCCAAGATACGAAAATGAAATGAAACACAATGTATTGAATGCTGTTAAATGGCAACACAAGGAAATAAATGGAAATACTTTTCCCCTTATGTGCAAATTTGTTCCCATTTTCAGTAAAAGTAGTAGATTTAAAGTTGTTTTTTTACGAGTTTTCATTTCACTGCCAGTCATTTATCATTCACAATAGTTGGAGAAGCTTCACCATATAATCGACTTTCAATCAATTGAAGTCAACGCAATGTAATTGTTATATGTAATTTAATTATAATTATGTTTTAGGAAATGTTGGTTGTGTTGTTTTCTGTTATATGCAAATATATTCCGTCAAAATCAAAGTTTTTATTAAGATTCCAAGGAATTCTGTTTTTTGTATGTAAAATATGAATGAGGCTGATTCTTGGCGTATTCTGTTCTCGTGGGATCTTTGACGCATGGTTGTCATTTTCAAAAACACCAGCTAACGGTTTTTTTTTAAATATTAGGAGCGAATTAACGAATTACAGGATTTGGGCCTGACATTGATATCAAAATTTAGGCACTAGAAAGTGCGAAAGAGAAAAATCTACACAATTCTAATATCGATTTCGAGATTTCCACTACCTTTTGAAATTTTCAGCTAAAAGTAATCTATTTCTATCAGATTTTTCTCAAATGAATTGAAATTTTTTTCAATTTACTATTGCAGCTTAGGCATCACTAAAATATAGATTTGCAATAATGAAGAAATTTGAAACTGAAAGAAACACGCTCTACGCATCTTTAACAATTTGAAACATAAAATGTTGGGATATGGCAAAGTGCTACAACTCGTTCTGAATTGACATCAATAGCAAGAGAACGCGGAAACTGGTGAGCTCGTTTCGCGTCAGTCGTTGATTAGGAATCTTAAACATACAATTTAGCACACATTTAGTTACATATAAATCTTTTTGAATATGAGCGTGTGCGTTCGTGCGTTTTTCTGCGTGTGCGTGTGCGTGTGTGTGGGGGGATGTGTTCATATATTTCTAAAGCACTTGTTTTGACGATTGGTAGTATTTATTAAATGCTTTGTTTATATTATTCAATATATTCATAGGCAGCAGTAACATGATTTAAATAGACATTTCAGAGATGAAAAATTTCATTGAATTTTGAATTTATTGTAGATAGACGCTCTTACATAATGTTCAAATAAATTGAACGAACGCTTGCTTATTGTTGTCGGCCCCAACCGGCCCGAATGCAAACTGTACACTTTTCTTGTTGACTTCTTTGTTGATGTCGACTGTTTTTTTTTTCTTTTTTCGAATAAAGGAACAAATAAAATGATGAGAGAGACGAGGACATCTTGGCGATTTAGAGAAAATTATGTAGTAAGGCATTGAAATATTTTCTTCTTTGTAACATTATCTTTTCATTTTAGCAAAACGAAGTTGAATACGGAAAGGAAATCACACGGCTGTATTTTTTTTCTCAGTTGGCTTTTATGTTTGTTATATGTATCAAATCGTTAATATAAATATACAAATACGAGAGGTGACGACTTCTACGAGCATTCTTCCTGACTCTTTCTTACGCAACGTGCCACTTTCCTTTTAAATTCAGGATAAGATTCTCTCCATTCTTTAGCAGCGTCAACATTTGCTGGCGATTCGTCATTTGGATCTGCCAACATTGATATCACTGATATCAAAATTGTTTCCACCGTATGCACGGGCAGCCAACGTTCGGAGGCTTTCTCATAGCCCCATTTGTCGTCTCCGGGTTCATGTAGTATAGAAATACAAACATCACCGTTTTTCTCAATATTGGGATGCCATATTTCTGTAACAAACTTCATTCGAGGTGGACGCAGTGGATATTCTTTTGGGAAGTACAAATGAGCCTTGAAAAATCCACCTTCACTGTAAATAGGAATAAGTATGAAATCTTTTGCTTTGCTACTACACCTCTTCAAATTGCAAACAATGGAAAATCAAAGTTTTTTTTTTAATTATCATTATACACGAATCATATTTCATAATATATAATTCTTTTATTCTTTTGTGAGCATTTTTATGTTACGATTTTCTGTCTACAATTGAACACAGGGCAGTTAATGATAATTAGGTAATACATCCAACTTACTAAAGTGTATCCGGAGGGCCAATAATAAGTACTTCCCATCTGAAAATGTCATTTTCATCAATCAAACCAGCTGAAAATCCCTCAACTGGATTTTTGTTTAATTCTGAAAAAGGAAAAAAAAGTAAAAAAAAGAAAAAAGAGACTCATTGGGCATAACTTTTAAAAATAAATTGAAATGTAACATCAATAAAATCAATCGGCTTTATCTAAGACACGATCAAGGCACGAGGTAGGACGAAGCACGGAAATAAGGTTACAGGGTTCAGGAAATACATTGCATTGCATTACAAATCGACCAATTCTGCGCGAGTCTTTGATAAAAACAAGCCTAGATTGCAAAAGCAAAAATCTTTCTTATCGAAAGAAAGCGTAAGAAAGTCTTTTCAACGTGAATTGTAATAAATTTGAAGGAAGTCATCTCACTCTTCCTGCACACACTTTTCTCATATCGAAGGAATTGATTTGCTTCATGTCTTTGCTTAATGAAAAGATTATAGCAGTTTTTCCTTCTTCTTCTTCTATGCGCGTTAAAACGATTTTCATGAAAATCGAAACATGTGTTTTTGTCGAGTCACAACATCACTTCGTTCTGTTCTCAAATCTTGTCCTTATTTTTTGCCGACTTTATCGCTATGGAGAATTAAAGTAACGAAAATAAAATACTCTTCTAATAGATTATCTTATATATGGATCTACAATCAAGCTAACAGCCAACTTTATTAAGGTTCAGACAAAGATTTTCGTGTTCATATTCAATCTTTTCTGCTTAACTTGCAGAAGACGATGATCATCTTAGAATACTAATGAGAGCGCGCATTACTTTTAAACCGTACCTAGTTCTCTTTGAGTGCGTCAATTAGCGAAGTTGCCGAATCTACTTTTGCTTTCTTGAAGGAAGAATATTTACATATACATGAATGTCGATGTCTGTCATGCGCTCCTAAGTTATTGACAATAATATTGACAATTTGAAATTTGTTTGCTTTTTTCACTTTCTTTCTTTTCATTTTTTTCAATTTTCAAACTAACTGCAATGCTTTTTGCAATGCAATCAATGCTTTTTTTTTTTATTTGAATATTTCAATAATCCCTGACTCGCACATCAACATATTTTCTATATATATGTAGATGTGAGGTATCAACAGTAATCGAAAGTTAAAAACATAAGTAAATAATTACAGGAGTTTAGGAAAAACTAGTGCGGCTAGTGCAACTAAACGAAGGTAGATGCATGAAGAAAAACCTCGTTGGAAATTTGGCGAACCGAAGGGAAATTTTCAATCTTATTACGTGTGGGAATAAAGGCACCCCACAAGGAACCCCACTCATCCAATGTTTATAACCCCTTTTTTAAGTTTTGCGATATTAAAAAATATACGCGACTACTTATAGAAGCGTTTTTTATCATTCTACGCCTCCATCCAATTCTAGCTTTTTGCGTATTCTTGAACCCCAAGAAACAATGCCTTTTAAGGGATTTAAAATTTTAAGTTTTCGTGACGTGTTTATATCGCTAGTGGACTCGGTTCGCAAGTATATGTGTTGGGTAAAAAAAAAGCCACGTTATAAGTCAAAAATTTCCAATACTCCATTACCAAAAGCTTCATCATTTCAATTATGATACCCAACCATAGGCATTAAAAGCAAATTACCTAAAAAAAAAAATTGATATTTTCAGTATTTTTTCAATAGCTGAACATTTTTACCAACTACTTACGAGCTCTAACAAATATCGTATAGCTACTAAACATATGAATAAGGAAATAATTTCGACCAGCAGACGAACAGACTTAATAGAAAGAAACCTGTACGCAAAGACGGATTTTGCACTCAATTCAAAAAGTTTTCAATTTTTCTTCTCTTTCTTCTTCTTCAATTATAAATGGACCTAAACCGTGCCGAAAAATGGGAGTCATTAGTCAAACATTTTTTAAAAAGTATTAGTCTTTGAAAAGTTGGCGTCATACTCCATAAAACATTGTGATTATTTACTTGGTTGAAGAAGAGTACAAGACGCTACCTTTGCCTTTGGCGGATAGAACATCCAAATCAAAGAATAGCATACTCACTTATTATGAGATGACTTGGGGAAATAAAATGCGGCCGTATAAGCACCGTTAAACCTTCAGTAGAGGCTGCAAACTGAAGTTGAGAGAAATAATTGACTTAATCAACATTCGTTATTAATTGTTTATTAAAAAATAAGTAAAATTTCAGGGTCTTAACTAGTGAACAAGTATATGAACATAACTGAATTAGTTGAATGTTAATAAAATTACCGAAATGTTACGGGTTCACGGTTATTCCAGACTAATACCCATTGTTTCCTACTTCGACTAACTCGGTTTCTCAGACATTCACTGCATTAAGAAAAACGCTCGAGAGCGACTACTTTTTAACAAAATATAATCTAGGTTATACCGTTCTCCTTGCAATGAGGAGAAATTTCAAGAGTATTAACATTCACTTCACTTCACTTCATTTCACTTCAAAGTAGGCATGGTACATAAAAGACGTATGCTCTCTTGATATAAGATTTCACATCTTTAGTTCATAAAAGTCTGACAAACAATAGAACTACAATTTTCGTACAATAACCTAAGATTTCATACAAGCAAGCGAAAAAAAACTTTCAGCCTACCCAACACTACAGAGAACGAATATAACGTGTATTCCATATACATTATTACATATTTGTACAATAAATAAATCAGACCATTATAATCTTTAAGTATGATATAAAATATTCCTAATCGAAGAAGGTAACAGAAAACATTGAAAGAAAAATGTAAGCCGAGACAAAAAAAGCAATAGTATTGTACCTTTATTCCATCGTAATGGAGAACATGAACCAATTTTTTATTTTGGCACATTTTTATCGGACAAAAACATGGCAAAAAAAATATTGCAGCATCATTTTTTTTTTACATATAGTTGTGGTTTTTCTTTGTACGAAAGCAAGGTCATTACCCCTGCATGTCTTATTAGAGACATTAGCAATGAGTCACAATAACAAAAAAAATTACTCCTTGCTGCAAACGAATCGACTTTATCGAGAAAATTATTTCACTAACAACTTCACGGAATATATCAATATCATTGATATAAAATCGAAATTCAAATGATTTGATCCGTCCGATTTTTGTAACACAAATTTTTAATAGCGGATAAAAAATTTCATCGATTCATTTACCGGCCTTGGAAAAACACTTCCAAACGCACCTAATGAAAGCCCGCAAGGTTTTACAGCTGTCATAAGTTGTTAGATACGGAAAACACACGGCAACTGAACTTAAAGCAATGCAGCAAACAGCACTTACCAGCCAATTGTTTTTTCAAGAGCAGCGACGACTGGAGTTCCGACATTTTCTTTGAAAATTATAAACTAAACAAACCAATTTGGATACGTCGATTTACGTTCCTTCTCCTCACTCTTTTTCCAGGGAATATATTTGAACCCAAATTCGATCTCAGGCCAAATTAAACTTCTTAATTGCCGCAGTATCAAATATTTCAACGATTAGCTGCTGCTGTCTATGTGAATTTCTTTGCAGAAAATTTAGCAAATATGTTGTCAAAACTATTCTGCCTTCAATGCGAATACAACCCTGTTAAATTGCGTTGGAAGTTCCAGTGAGATACCGAAAAAGAAATAAAAGCCGATATACACGTGCGCAACCGAAAAGTTGGGCAACTTTTTACACCTCAAGACACGACTTTAGTTTTAAAGTATTTCATGACCAATTTATAAATCCTTCCAGTACACTCGTGTATCTTTTTTTAAACAAGGCCACCGTTTTCTAAGTTCTTGCGAGCGTTATGTGCACATAATTTGAGTTTTGCTGTGTTCAAAAAAAGGATAAAATATATGAATGAATTTCACCGTAAATTTTTATTATAAAAATTTTAATCCGTGTGAGTGGCCGACTATGTCGGTCTTACGGTCGTAGGTTCAAATCTCATGCGGTAGCTGAGGTTGTTGTAATAATGATAATAAATGAAACCTCTTATAATAAAAAGCACTAGGCAGTAAATTATATTAACACAATAAGGCGCCAATTTCGCTTTCGGAATAAAAAGCCACGCTACCATATTGTTTTACAAGCAAATGTAAACAACAACATATGATTTTAGTAACAAAAATAAAGAAATCAATATATACATGTAGATAATAGATAAAAGAAAAAAAAAACAATGAGAAAAATTTATGTCACAAGAAAATCAAAATTTTATTTGATTTTTGAAGTAAAAAATGGAGAAAATGATTTTAAAATAAAGTGCATAAAAGTCGGCACACCTGATGCAGCTAAATAAAGCAAACGAATTGTTTAACTGAAAACCATATTTTAAATTGATCGAAATCTCGTAAAAAGTCGATGAAAATCTAGTGCCCTCCCGAAAAGAGAAATAATTGGCTGAGACAACAAAGCTTCTTTTATATTCCTGGGTCTACGGAAGACATTTAAATTATAAATTTTCCATAAAACGGGAAATAAATTTAGTTTATAAACGTATATATATGTTATATTTACATAATTTATAAATTTGTAAAATTTACAAATTGAAAGTATCTTTCAGGCGCGGGAATATGAGGGAGCTTTGTGTCAGCCCCCCAAGCCTTCTTATATTATTCTTAATATATGTTTTATTACGATCTGGCATCTCCCAATGTGATATTCACGAGCACATTTTCTGTTAATTTATTCATTTTCTGTTAACCTGGCCTTTTTTTGTTAAAAAACCTCAAAAATCTCTCAAAGTAAAGAAGTTCACAAAAAGAAGAAGAAGAACAAAAGTAAACAACCAAACACAACACAGTTTCAATCAAATTGTTCTTCTGTACTTTCTTCAAATTAATAAAGCTGTTGTGTATTTTAAAAAACAATAAAAATAATATTTAGAAAAAAACAAAAAAATGACCGCTGTTCCTCCACCTACAAATGTTTGTACATTATTGCCTCTAGGTATGTAAGAAGAATGTAATATAACAATTTGTCAGTTTGGCCCGTTTCTGTGATTTTAGAATTGGTGGATAAATGTATTGGCTCACGAATTCATATTATTATGAAAAATGATAAAGAGATGGTAGGCACTTTATTAGGATTTGATGATTTTGTTAATATGCTTCTCGATGATGTGACTGAATACGAAAATACTCCAGAGGGGCGCAGAATAACAAAATTAGATCAGATTTTATTGAATGGAAACAACATAACAATGGTGCGTACATATTGCTTCTTAATTGTTTATAAATCGTAGATACCAATGATTATATTGCAGCTAGTGCCAGGCGGAGATATACCAGATTAACTTCCGTATTATCACTCAGAACTATAACCCTCGAAGCAACAAATATAGTAAAGCAAAATAGTATAAACTGTAACGGAACAATTGAAGGCAACTTTTGATATTTCCTTTTTTGTTATAATGCAATTTTCAAAGCAAAAAGTGAAGAATACACACAATTTTTGTTTGGCCTTAAAGAACTTGAACTTTTATTTCATTCTTGCCATAACCAATGGTATTTTCGATAATTTGCTTGTATTTTCAAAAAAAAACAATCTAAGGGTTTTTTCATGACAAAACAACGAAATTTGGCAGTTTGTGAAAGCGAGCAGTGTGCGAAGTAATTATTTTCTAATTTATTTATTTCTTTACATAGTGGAGTGTTTTTCCAAAGAAACACTAAGTTGGTCCCAAATCGTAAGTCGAATTTGGGATCGCTTTTCGTGGAAACTTGTTTCCCAAGCTAACGGTTTTGTTCGAACATTTAGAACCGAGTTAACGAGCTTTTTGCATAGAAGACAGAGAAGCTTATGGAGAAAAAGCGAGAAATGCGGCGTGGAAGGCGTCTATGGTTTCCGTAAGACTTTTATTCGTAAATGCAATCCGATGAAAAAAGAAGTTGTTATCCATGTATTTTCATTTTATTCGTATTAAATTTCATTGTTTTTCTTAAAAATAATTAACACTTGAGACTCAATAATAGTAATTCTGAAATAGAAATGCATATTCATTGAAATAATGCCTATGTATATAACAAAATTTTCTAAAATGCACAAAGGAATAAAAACGGTTTGGAAGATAAAATATTAACATGTCAAGGTAAATAGAATGCACAGAGGACTGATAAATTTGAGCGTTAATTTCTTAAAAGTATTTTATTATTATTATTTTTCTTTTTTTTTTTAATATTTTTTTTGGTCCTAATGAATGTTCTCGTTCCCGCCTTGTAATACGTAAAAACATATTCCACACACACGCACCGGTTTGTTCATACCAAATTTAAGGATTGGAACATCGCTATTTGAACATTTTGAGCAAACAACTCGACCACAGTGACGACTATAATTCATAAATGTAACAATAAAAGAGCATTTAGAGGAAATAATTTTCAAAGAACATTCGATTTCGCTGCAATCCAACAAAAAATCACCGATATGCTCTGCATAGAGAGATTTCGAAGATTTTCTGTTTCCCTTGAATTTTGCTTACCAATGGTGTTTACGCATCGTCAATGAGAATTTCACATTACATTCCTGGCACAAATCCGATTCAGACCATGGCGACTCTTGTGGCAATTGATCAAGTAGCTTGTGTAGCAACTGGTCGGTTGCTAATTTAAAGTTGAAAATACTAATGCCCTCCCGATTTTCGGTGCCAAGGCAAGCACCGTTCTTTACCAAAACCTTGCAGATGGGAGCTTGCCCGCGCATAAAAGCTAATAATAAAGGAGTATTTCCGTCCATATCGGGTGCATTTATTGGATACTTAGGCATTGATTCGATGAACAATTCGCAGATAGCCGCTGCAGTGCTATCTTCGACGATGCGACATAGCTCATGCAAAGGGTTTCGGCCTTTTAAATTTGCCGCCTCAGCATTAATACTGGATTCAGTCAGTAGTTCGCGGACAATGGATAAGTGGCCGCCGCGTACGGCGATGTGCAAGGCATTGTTGCCTTCACCGTCGATCGCGTCATAATCCGCTTTGTTCTGCAAGAGAGCAGATACGGCAGATAGATTCCCACGTTCGGCAGCGATATGCAAAGGCGTTTTTTGAACAGCATCTCGCTCATTGATACGTGCATCTGCCAATATTAAATTACGTGTAATCATTTCATTTTTAGATGTTGCTGCTAAATGCAGTGGAGTCGATTGATTGGCATCGTGTACTCGGGAGTTCACATCCACTTGAATAGCAAGCAAAAACAACACACTCTCCAGGTCATCCTTCATGATGGCTAAATGCAAAAAGTTGCGGCCTCTTGAGTCCATTTGCTCGGCAGCGTTTGGCAAACGTTCTAAGATGCGTTGAGCAGCTCTATGGTTGCGCATAGCTAGTGCAGCCGCAAATGGAGTATTTCCGGCCTTATCGCGTAATTTTAAATCGATGTTTGGATGACAAAGCAGCATCGATATGATTTCCTCATGTCGGTTTTCTATAGCTACATGCAAAGGAGTCTTATTCTCCACATCTAAAGAGTTTACATTCGCTCCGTGCCCAATTAATGTCTGTAAGACTTTCGTCAAACCCCACTGACAGCACAAATGCAACGGTGACGCCTTGTCTTTTGATTCTTCGCCACCTTCTCCGTTCGGTCCCGGTTGGCGTGGTGAATCTAGATCACATTGACTACGTATGAGAAAAATGGCGGACGACTCTTTATTTTCGTCGATGGCACGATGTAATAATGTTTGTTGACATCCTTCAGGACCTGGGCCCCAACAATCCGTATCTACACCGTGTCGCACTAACACTTGAGCCACATCTTCGTATTCCAATTCTAGGGCAGTCCAAAGCGGCGGGTCGCCCCTATTATTTGGTGCACTTAGTGCAACACCACGCGTACATAATGCGTCGACAACCTGTGAGATAGACACAGCTTTTATTATAATGATCTACGCTTGTCTGTCCGTCTGTCCGTTTTTTTATTCTTGTATTCAACTTACGTATGGCATGTGGCAGTGAATAGCCAATTGTAACGGTGATTCTTGCTCTCCAGTTAACGCGTTCATGTCTGCACCTTGTTGCAGTAAGAATACAGCCGTCTCCGAATTATTGTTAAGGATGGCCTGGTGCAACAATGTCATATCTTGACCATTGCGAGCATTTACATCAGCTCCGCCTTTTATTAATGTAGGCACTAAGTTCGTTTTACCTAAAGTTAAACTCAGACTCAGCGGCGAATCGCCATTTGCGTCCTTGCAATTGAAGTTAGGAATTTCATGATTGCCATCCACACGGTCTGAAACCTGTTTCGCAAACACTTCTATTACCTCGACTGCATTGGACTTCACTGACATGTGCAGCGGCGATTTCAAATCCGCAATGCTAGATTGTATGTTGGGGGATGCACCAATACTTAATAATTTTTGAGCCAATTTTGCTTGATTACGATGTGCCGCAATGTGAAGCGCTGTTAATCCACTGCTATTAACATGATTAAGATTGGAGAAATCAGCCAGAAATACTGCAGAATCTTCAAGATCCTCATTAGCTAAAACCTGCAGGAGATTGTCGTGAGTATGAGATTTAAGGGGATTCGCTCGTGCACCCAAGTCTATAAGTTTTGCAGCTAATTCTAGATTACTACGTCTCAAACTGAGTTCCAATGCACATTTTTCGTCGTTCGTTCGAAGATTTATGTCAATATTTGGAACGGACAAAAGTAAGTCCACCATGGCGTCGTTGCTTGATTGAATCGCAAGGTGCAGCGCCGTCTCACCCAAATGATTCTGAACACTTATGTCCGGTTTCAGCTCAATTATTCGTTTACCCACTTCAACCATGCTAGAATATGTTTCACTATTCGTTTCGCTAGGATCATAAGCGCAGATGATGTGTAAAACTGTATCTGCCGTTTGTCTAACAACGAAATATTTGTTAATTTTAAACCAACAATCAATTTTTGTACATTTCGTCCCTCACCTCGACATTAAATCCAACTGACATTGCCGTTCCAGCAGAAAATCAGCTGAGAATTTGTCGCCTCTCTTGACAGCGTCAATAAGAGGTGTATAACCCTATTGAGGACAAAATCATTGCTGCCTTTAGAAACACATAGATATGCAACAGTATTAAAATGTCGTGATTTTAAATACCTGAGCATCATAGGCGTTGACATTTGCATGGCCATTCGTCACCAGTGTTTGTGCAATTGGCACATTCCTAGCCACCAAAGCCATCTGCAAAGGCAACATCCCCTGATCCGATACCGAATTCACCAATTCTGGGAGCTACATCGAATAATAAATAAACGATATTTTTGTTTGTATATATGTATCATGAAATGTAGCTTTTCATTACAGCAATGAATCGTTAATTGTTTTCCCGTTTTATTTGCGCAATCTATATTAGATACCGATCCAAAATACAGGCCAAATATTTACCGGAAGGATGCATTAACTAAAACTCGGCGGAAATGTGCCTAAGATGAAAGCAAACTTTAAATTAAAATCCACAAGAGATTTTCGTCCTATATTTATATCCAAAATGGAGCACAGCTATCAGATGTGCAGCGTCAAAGACGCCGCCAGCAATAAACCGTTGCTTCAAGTGTCATTGGCAACACGTTCAAAAAATAAGAAAGTGACACTTGTTAGTAATATTGAATACTATTAATGATTTTTCCGTCGACTTTTTTTTCTCCAAAGGAAAATAAAGAAAATTATTTGCAAAATTTTAAATGAAGAGTGCACATAAATTAGATTAAAATGAATCGTGAATTGGTGGAAAATATTCTATCGGTAGTAACTACGGAGATAGAAAGATATAGAAGATAGTTCAGATTTTCAGACGCGTATAAGTGATTTGCCCAAACAGATACCCGAAGACATGCTCGATGTTATTTATTTAGTAATTATTAATTATTATAATTTTTTTAAATTTCATTAACAAACGCATTCACAAATCTGAGTTTTTCTTTTAGTAACAAATTTTATACAGCAGGATGGAACACTGCCATGGAAACATAAACAAAATGAAAAAGTTTCGGCGAGAATTTTCTGAGCTTCTGTTCATTTTTATCGGAAACGTGTAGTCTTCATGCTGTCGTTGGTGTATTCACAACCAACCTCAGCATGTTACTCAATTGAGCAAAAAGAACAAAAATATCCCAGCAGAACAAAAAGAAATTTGTAAAATGAAGAATGCACTGTTCATTCAAACATAACCTAGAAATCAAAAGAATCAAAAAATCTAAGAAAAATCATCAAATAATTCGACATCACCAAACATTTTTAAAAAACTTTGAAATTAAAAACTTCAATTACGTTACTGGATTATGGGTCTAAAGTGAAACATACGGGCCTAATCCATTTCTTTTCTACAAACAAAAAAAAAATTATCGGAAACGTATGGATTTTGTTTAAATTCTTTGCAAAACGAATCGATTTTGTTTATATTCATCGCAAAATGTATGGATTTTGTTCATATTCGCCGCAAAACGAATGGATTTTGTTTGTATTCATTCATTCCACATTTCACATTTATTGAAAACAACTCTGTGCTCTCTCCATTGTAAGCAAAAGGGTATGTTTTTATAAACCAAGCAAAGGGAAGACCCGGAAAAAGACATTTAGTCGTTTTAACGAAAATTCAACTCAATGCAATTCAATTAGTTGAAGCTATTTCACAAGTATACAACAAGGTGGTAAGAAATGAGAAGCCATTCCCGCTGTTCAAATTAAGAAGGTATTACCGGAATATGTAAACAAGCAACATTTGTCGAATTAGTGCACCACAAATAGATCGAATGTTTTAGACGAGATTTTACAGCGAATATGCGAACGATCAGCGGCTCCTTTAAATTGCATCGTCAGTACAGTTACGAAAATTCTACATTTGATGGAACGACTTTTTAAGAAGGCAAATTCCAAAAATAATAAAACGAAATACGCATTCATGACGAAGCTACTGACGAAAAGACATTTAGTGGAAAAAGAGATTAACACAAGAATATCCGGATGAAGTGAAGTACTGGTAAGTAGCTTGTGAAAGAAGGGTATATCCATAAGCAGAATATTTGCGGAAGGCAGAGTCAGTCGAGTCAAGAGAGTTGAATCGTAATATTCCAATGGACAAGACATATGTGACAGATGTGGCATACGATGATTCGTGTATGATTCGTGCCGCCTGGCTACCAAATAGTCTTTTATCCATTTTAGATGGAGTCTAAAGTTTGCCTATATTTTCGGACATCATTCACAATTGTCTTAGTAAAGTTCTTCCAAGGTAATACGCATACATACATGGATAACAAACATTTGATAACGCATTCTTCACAACGAATGTGTGCAGAATTTATGAATAATTTCGTTTCTCTTAAACGGTGTTGATAACAGCCGTTGAACTGATTGCATAGGCGCGCTCCTATTGATAATATTTTTTTCTTTTTTTTCGCAAAAAAAAGGAATTTTCGCTTCACTATGGCTTGATCCAGTTCTAGCGAATTTTTGACCTTTATATTCAACAATAACATATTCACTTCCTGGGCTTCGCCAAAACGTAGTTTTCTTATTAATTCTTTGAGATAGCAAATCGGCGATCAAAGTCCTTAATTTTTGTGCGCTCTAACTCGAAAACACGAGTAGATTAGCAAAATGTTTGAATGAAAAGAAAAAATTCTTAGTTGTAGATTTTACAGTCACTATCAGAACAGAACAGTGCATGCAAACAGATACATGTATTGAAAGTTCCATAAGTTATGTATGTTCCTTTTCAGCGTTAAGCATGTAGTTAGTTCCAAAATTGCGTAAAATTATGTTCAAATATAGTAGGTTGGCCTACGAAGCAAGTGTTACATCGACGAAAAATCTGTGATATCTCTGCTGTACACATACATATACATTTGTAATTCTTTAAACAATGCTATACATTAGAGTCTCGGGTTTTGTAAAGTACTTCCTGACGTTTCAAAAATTCTCAACAATTTCTCTTTAAATAGCCGCTTGCATATTTCTATAATGTATACGTTACGCATGTATGTTACGGATAGCAACCGCAGTTTACTACTTAAAGTTACACATAATGCGGTAGTGTGTCTTTCCTCTTTCTCCCTCTTACGTATATTCGCCCGAACTGGATAAGAAACAATGAGGATTGTGCGTCACTACATTCCTAAATACGCGATTGTAGCTTTGTCTTTTTGTGATAATTATTTTCATATAAGCATAAATAAATGCACTGCCACCAGCAAAACAACGAATTCGCTCATTTCTCAAAAAGCATTTAGCGTACATCTATGTGGAACATTTCAATTGATTTCAAATTTTAGTAAAAGAAAAATTTCAATGTTGGCTAAAATAATCATATCTACAATTGTTTTGTATTCAGCGATTATCAACGGTTCGTATCTAGTGCTGATTGATGTTTGAGCATATTTTGAATCGTGGATTTTCAGATCAAGCCCAAGCCATAAGATGCTTTAAATGTTTAGTAACCGAAGAAGTTTCGTTTACAAACGAAGAAAACTTGCCGAATATAACGCCAGCGTGTTCAAAATTTGATGGCTCATCAAAATTCGTTGTAGATTGTCCATACTCTACAATGTGCATGAAGACAATTTCCACCATGTATTTGCAACACAACTTTGAACAAAAGACCATTACGCGTGGCTGTGCTCCACAAAAATCGTCTACTTTGGTATATGGTTGAGATTAATTCGAAATTTTCGTTTATTCGTATGTACGACTTTTTCAGGTGTTTCGAAATGGAAATTGGCACAAGGAAGATTCCGTGAAGGATATTTATGTGGAAGAATGTAAGTTAATAAATGAAAATGTTTTGGCGGCGTCTGTAAAAACACTTTGCTATTGCGGGAGCGATTTATGCAATTCAGGGAAACGCCTGATTATACCGTTATTTCAACTTATAACATTTTCCATACTTCTAATAAACAATTGAAATAATATAAAAAATTTTATAAAGTGAAATGTTATAGCGATGTTTGGATTTGGTTTGCATGCACGTTTTAACGTTAATTACTTACTTACCTGTGCGTCATTTTCCACTAAGCACAAAAATACAACATCTTCCCGCTGTAAACGTACGGCAGCATGCAATGGATATTTTGTTTTACTCTTCAACATTTTAAATAGCAAAGGTCCGGACATATGTTCAAAGTCTTGTGGCGTCAAATCATCCCAATGTGTCGAAATTAAACCAGAGCAGTATTCTAACAAACTGGCGGCACCCACTTCCTCAGCGACGCAGTAGAAGCGAACACAAGATCGCACGCCTACCGATGCTATTAAGGAACGTTCACACAGCCCCAGAAGTCCAGGCAGACGAAATAAATGTGCCGCGCGCAATAGATTCAAAGCCAAATGATCATTTTGAAGGTCCACAAGATCTGTATATATCCACCGAAGCAACGCCAAAGCAATATCGTCTTCCATATCGCTCCAATCAAGTTCATTAGCCGCAACCAGAATTTCCTCCCGCCATTCCTCTGAACGTGCATGTAACACAAATTTGTGGGCTGGCATTAATTTACATTTCATTTTTATTGCGATATCCGAATAAATAGGGCGTCCGTATAACGATGCCACTGTAATGGCTAAGCGGGAAACAAAACTGCTGCATTCTCCTAGGGTATCGTTGTCTGTAGAAGCTACCGCCCTGCTATATTTCCGTTCTAAATCCGCATAATTTCTTTGTAGTTTAGTGTACTCCTCCTTGAGCAACAGCAAATGCTTCTCAAGTTTCTTTTTTGCGGCAGCATCCGATGTATCTAAATGCAACCAAAAAACCACCCATTAATTAGAAAAAAAATTTCATTTTTTCAATTTGTTTAACTAAAAGCAAAATTCAAGTATAATTTAAAGCGATTCACCCTTTCTTACCCATATCGAACTTAACTAAAATATCAAAATTCTAACAAATAATTAAGAATTAAAATAGATAAAATTGTTAATTTTTGCTTTCTCTTTTGTTCACTTGTTCCTTTAAATTTATTAATTTGTTTTCACATCATTTTGACAATGTTATTAGACGGAGCACTCACCTGCAACTGTGTTCTTGAGAAAATAAGCAGTGGAATATATATACTGCATTAAATCTTCATGTGCTTATATGAATTTTGTTATCAAGCAATCTCGTTGGGCCGAATTAACCATATAAAACTTGTAAAGCAAAAATCAAGTTATGGTCGTAATCTCTCTTTGTGTAGAGACTTCTTGACTCATCTTCTTGTTCTTCACGCAAATTTGCGCCGAGCCTGAACTTTCTGAATTAATAAGTATTTTCATTGTTCTTCAATTTCTTTCCTGGATATATATATATTCATTCACCATTTAGTTTATTAATATCTATTTCGAAAATTAAAAAAAGAATAATGGATGAAAACCATATATAATTATCGAAATCTCAGTAATACATAATTTGTACAACCTCTGCCCAAAACTCGTATAACTTGAAAGTCTACCTAATTAATTGCAGTAAAATGTATAATAAAGAATTCCAAAGTTTCTAGATTTGGCAACCCCCCAGTTTTAACTAAACTGCTTCATACATATGAGAGCTCAGAGTTATAAAAGTCCAAAATTTTCCAACTCTGTATACGATGGCAAAAAGGTGTCCCTTCGAGAATTTGTGACTTTAAAGAATATTAAAACAAATATTTAAGTCTTTAAAATAAGGGAAATACAAAAAGTTTAAAGTCCAAGTAATTTGTTGGTATACGCAATGCCTAATAGTGGAAACGAGTAAGTATTATTTGATTAATACTTTTTGAGGTTACTTCTTCTTTGAAAATAAAAAGTAATGAAATATAAATGAAATATGGATTAATTTGCAGAGCTTATAACTCTAGCAATGATGAAACCCCAAATAAGCGCCGCAAATATGCCGTCACTTCTCGTCATAAAAAATCGAAGAAACATAAAAAACATAAGAAATCTAGCAAAAGTGATTGCTCACATAAAAAACACAAGAAAGCAAAAAGAAGCCATCGACATTCAACATGCTCCTCTTCTTTCATTGATACGGACGCGGCCCATCCTAAAAAACGAAGTGGCGCTTTAAATGATAAATTTACGGAAATAATGGCGAAAGTGAAAAACGATAACGGTAGCGCATTGCATTTGGAACACAATGCAAAAGCAAACAAATTTCATACATCTAAACCTAACATTCAGACGGATCCCTGTAGTCTAGTGGAGGAAATTACAAAAACTATACAAAATAAAATATTACCAATTATGGAGGTGGTCTCGTCGAGCAGCGAAAGTGATGCGTAAGTATCATATTACTATCATTAATCAGTAACTTTCAGAAAATTTTTTTTAATTTAAAAAATTTCTAAAATATGTTTGGCTTTTGTTTAAATAATATTGAAGGGGAACGTAGCAATAACTATGTCTCTAGTTTCAATATTGCTATAATTTGCGATAACAGACACAATTTCAATATGAACATCGGGTATCCACCAGCTAAGATCAAAGCATTCACAAAATTTAAGTTATTTATAGTTCAATATTATATTAACATTATATAAATGATAGGTAAAACGTACGTAAAGGGGAAAATGTTGGGGATTTCGAAGGTTTGTAATTCGGAAACAAGATTTATTATATATTCAATTTCAGCATGCATTCTTTTTCATGGTCTTGAATGATCTGTAACAATGTATCTTTGCACCTAGCTTATGTGGTAATTGTCAGCCCGGCTTAAGGAAGTTTAACATTAAACATTGGATCGTTGCTATTCTCCTTTGCATTCTTCAATAATATTTGCCGGTTTTAAACTTATTAATGTGCACTTCGTATTTTCCTTTTAGGCAAGTTTGGTAACGCATGGCATGGTTGCTGGTAAATCCAAATTTTCGCCTTAAACTTTTTTATCGTTAATAATTTTGACACTGTGCCAGACATCTATCAGTGTTTACCAAATCTTGTTCTAATTATATATATTAAAAATATTATATGTTGTATAACTCCAAACGTGATTTCGATCGCTCGCGCACTCACAATTAGCGAAAAGAGCGAATTTCGCACCTTTGTTTAATCATATACCTCTATCACCGATCGCCCATAATTTGCACTAGGTTCGATCTCTTTCATGGTACTCTCCTTACTACGAATTACAGCCGTATTATTTAGAGACAGATGACAGGCGTACTATGCTAAATTACCTGAATTTAGTAAACATGCGGCAAAGGTAAGGAATCTTGGATGCTAACACTATCCCATGAACTGAAGATGGTTGTTCTTCGGCCTAATAAGGGATATGCGTATATTGTGTAGCTAGATAATATTAAAATAAGTTACCTTTAATGTCACATCAGTTAATTTTCGCAAGCGGTATATTTCTTTCATTAATGGAAAACTTTCAGTAAATAATCCGCCGTATTTATAAATAACGAATTTCAAAAATCAATAAAAAATCACCAAAAAAAAACCTTGCCTAACTGGTGGGTACCCAATATTCAGAGCAGAGGTGAGTAGAGTATTATAAGAAAGATTAGTTTTTCTATTTAAATGATATTCATTTGTATTACCTACACCTGCCGCTAGCTTTTGTATTATTCCCGCTTTTCAGACCTGCTGATGTAGCTAGTCCCGATTTAGCTATTATAGAGGATGATCTCAACTTGGAGGAATTAATGAAACAGAAAGCTCTTCTTCAAGCTCGATTAGGTGCTTACATGTCTGATACTGAAGGTGACGACAGTCGTTCGCAGCGTGAAATGGAACATACCCTACCTGTGAAATGTACTGAAAGTAGTGTAAGCAACAAATACAGCAAGCGTAACGAACATACCACCACTGCAAATAGTAAACATAATTTAAATAGAATTTCTAAAGATAATGAATCCGATGTTATATTATTGGATGATTCTAGCGGTGATCGTTGCACACCGGAACGATTTGACAGACAGCAGAACACTATTAAGGTAAGGCAAATGGACGAAAGTGGCGAGAAGAAAACAGCTCGTGAGACATCGCCGTTGTATGTAGATAGACTCACAGATCGACAGGATTCTGATAGTCATCATCGTAGCTCATGTACAGAAAGGCATGGACATGGAACGACGCGCAATCGGAGTCGTACTCGATCGCCGATTAGAACAGAAAATCTTGATTCGTCCAATCGAAGGCGTCATGGTAATTCTGAAGATGATCGTAGTCGCCAACGGCATCGTGAAAAATATGATCAAAATCGCCAAAAAGAAGATTTGAGGCAAGAAATTAATAGAGACAAACAGAGGGAGCGAAAGAACAGTCGAGAACGGGACCGAAAAGGCCGTGAAGAACGACCGCGACAACAGGACCGAGCTACCCAACGTGTAAGAGAACGAGAACGCGTTCGAGACTTAAATAGAGAACATGAAAGGTGGATGCGTGAACGTTCCCATAGTCGGAGTAAGGCGGAATCAGACCAAAAACGAGAACGTGAACGTGATCGAGAGAGAGAACGCACTCGTATTGGCAAAAATCGGGATCGAGGAAACCGAAATGAACGTGAACGTGATCATTATCGTGGCTCTCTAAGTGAAGGGCAAAATGTGCAACAAAATGAATCCACCAGTGATGAAGACGCCAACATGGATATCGACATTAATGAAGATGACGATGATGAGGAAAAAATAATTGAAATGAGGAGAAAGCAACGAGAAGAGCTCTTGAAAGTTAGTATATATTTATACACAAACATTTGAAAGTATACAATGTACATAGAGAGTTTCCTAATACGACTTATTTTTAGAAACTGGGTGCAAGTAACAATAAAACTACACCTTACAATGATTTGCAACAACAAGGCTCAGATGTTAAAGATATAAAGGAAGGGTATAGACTTTCTCAAGATAGAAACGATAATGGTCGACAATCACACAGTTGTTCACCTGCATCCTCTTCGACTTCATTTCGGAATCATGCGGACGATGTTAATTCTATGGGAGATCACAAAGAACAACAACAGCGTCAGCAATATCATAAAAATGGAAAAGGGAACGCGACCACTACCAATAAAGAGAAACGTGCAGAATGGGATATGTTTGCCGACCAAGATGTTGATTCCAATTTTGATGTGAGTGGTTGGCCTGTAACTTTCGAAATCTTCCCTTTAAATACATTTTCATATGTCTAAGGTTTTTATTTTGTTTTTTCATTCAGTCTCCGAACACAATTGTGCAAAACAAACAGCTTGTGGAAAATCCTGCTCTCACCGACAACTGGGACGATGCCGAAGGTTACTATAGAGTTCGTATTGGGGAAATTTTGGATAATCGCTACGTGGTTTCGGGTTACACTGGGCAAGGTGTATTTAGTAACGTGGTGCGTGCCCGCGATCAAGCTAGAGGCAATGCCAATGTGGCCGTGAAGATTATACGTAATAATGAAATCATGTAAGTTTACCATATTTAACTTGTCTCAGTGAGGATTTTGATTAATTGCTTTTCGCAGGCACAAAACTGGTCTACGTGAATTGGAAATTCTGAAAAAATTAAACGATGCCGATCCTGACGACCGGTTTCATTGTCTACGCCTGTATCGTCATTTTTTTCACAAACAGGTGGAGGTTTTTTTTTTTTTTTAGCTATGTTTATTATGGCAGTAGCGGCCATACTTCTTTTATTATTAAATTGAACAAAAGACCAAGTTTAATTTGAATAATAAGAATATTGTCTTTGCAGCATCTATGCATGGTTTTTGAGCCTCTGTCTATGAATCTACGTGAAGTCTTAAAGAAGTATGGGAAAAATGTTGGCCTTCACATTAAAGCTGTGCGCAGTTATACTCAACAATTGTTTTTGGCATTAAAACTTCTTAAGAAAACGGGCATTCTCCATGCCGACATCAAACCCGACAACATTTTAGTTAATGAGAGTAATTTGATCTTGAAATTGTGCGATTTTGGTTCTGCTTCAACCATAAATGACAACGAAATTACTCCTTACTTAATATCTAGATTTTATCGTGCGCCTGAAATTATTTTGGGTATACCTTACGACTATGGTATAGATATGTGGTCGGCTGGTTGCACAATATATGAATTATATACTGGCAAAATATTATTTAGCGGAAAAAGCAATAACCAAATGTTAAAGTTCTTTATGGATTTGAAAGGTATGTTATACCTTTTCTGATACTATTGTTTTATAATTATTTTGCGTGTTTTAGGGAAAATTCCAAATCGCATCGTTCGTAAAGGTCAATTTAGAGATCAACATTTTGATCAGAGCTGCAACTTTTTATATCATGAAATCGACAAAGTTACCGAGAGGGTAAGTGTCCCTTTTCTTATTTGAGCAAACACACTCGTATTCATATAAATGTATGGTTGTACAACAATTAAAAGACAAGGCTTTCTGTACAATTAGCACTGCCTGTGCGATCATGTGAAGACGAAGACGGCCTCGGCCGGTGTCAACCATATTACGTATCAACCTTCAATTTGTGCAAATTCGAAATGTTTGTTCTTTCCTTTATCCTTCACTTTTGCTCTTTAATCCCGTCAAGGCTAGTTCTAAAGTTCGAAAACTTTGAAAATCACTTACATTTTATCTGCCATCTATATAATAATAACTATATTTCCAATTTTCCAAATTTCACTCGGACGTATTAGTTCACGGTTTAGTCAAAATGTGGGAAAAGCTTTTATCCAGCATCCATTTGTTTTTTAATTCCGCCAACAAGAGATTCTACTATAACTGGATATTGGATGAATTGATAATCAAAGTTTAGAATTTTCATATTCGCACTTTTAGCGGATTAAAACATAAAGGCCACTTAAGCAAATCTTACATACAGCAAGAAAGCCCAATTGATCTCGAAAATAAGTATATATTTTATTAGCTGCTTTCAGTGGTTATTATACTATTTATATTTATTAAAATCAAAGGTAGTTTAATTTTATCATTGATTTCTCTTTTGTTGCCAGGAGAAAGTCGTTGTTATGTCAGTCATAAAACCAACGCGAAACTTACAGCAAGAATTGATAGCCGATCAAAATTTGCCGGACGATCAACATCGTAAAGTTACTCAGCTGAAGGATTTACTCGACAACATCTTCGCCTTAGATCCGTCAAAACGTATCTCATTGAATCAGGCGCTAACGCATCCCTTTATACAGGAGAAAATGTAATGCGTCAGGGATGAAATGGAAAAATGCTGTTCAGCTCAGCCTAAGCATATTAAATGTAAATTTTTTACTTTTAATTATTTCACTTGTAATTGATTTAGACTGCTTGCTAAAACATGCTGTCTTATGATCATGCCGAAAATATATGTTTATATTAGATGTGCCACCGTGTAATTGAATCCTTTACAAAAGTAATATTTGTGGATTTTTGCAATATGCCTAAAAGAAGAAATAACAACTATGTCGACAAAGAATAAATAAGTGGAATTTGCAAGAATAAAAATTGAAAAGTGGTGTAACTCAGGTTCACGTACATATTTTGTTTCCTTAACACTCAAATTGCCTACCAGATTGCCTCAACGCGCCATAACCAATAGCCGTTCACGCGAAAGAAAAAAAACATATCTGCTGAAGGCAAAAAGTTTGCAATATTTTTAAAATAATTTTTATATGAAATTTGATTAAGTAGTGATTTTCATTGATTCCTTTACTTTTTCAGAGAAATATGAAATGGGTTTAGCGATCGTCCAACCTAGGCGTAAAAGAAGTTTCTTCGAACAATTAATCCTGAAAGATTACGCTCGGGTAATAATTTGGAAAAAAAAAAACATTTTCCTCTTTTTCTTGCCTTAACAGTTTCGCATATTGAAATTAACGTCATTCGTTTTGTACAAATATTGTTAGTGACAAAAACATTTCCTTCTGATTTTCATAACCTAACTAAATAAATGGTTATTTTCTTCTTTTTTTTTAAATTTCAGAGTTATATTGCGCTGTTTTTGTAAGATGGTTGGTTATTGGTAAAAGTGATTTTTTTGTTGTTTTTTTTTAGTATGTGTTCTTGATACACGTAAGTTACGACTGTTTCATATCGTTGGTATGTACTGATATTGTTTTTATTTTTATGTTAGGTGGAGATGTGCGAGGAACCTGTGTACGCGAGTTTTTCCCTATGTAAGAATCCGAATGCAAAATCAAGCGTTTCTAGGTAGAGTAATTATTTCAAATTTTTTTTAATTATTCAACAAAACATTTCTTTCTGTCGCATGATACTATCTAGACTTCCTTATAGCTAGCTAGAGGGCTAAAAATTTCCATTGGCTTTGCAAGTCGTAAAAATGTGGTTGCATTTAAAAATGCAATCGTCACTCCATTACAATTTACAGATCAAGTTCATTTATTTACATCTTTTTCTTTCTATCTAAAAAGTTTTCTCAAAGCGTACGAATAACAATAAATTTAAAAGAGTATTGTCTTTCATTTTTAATAATGTATGGTCTTTGTAGTCATCGCAAACGCCTCGGAGTGGACATCGATCTCAAGTATTTACGAGAACCGCATTCACATTATATGTAGTAAGTTTTATGCTACTGGAAGAAAGGTATCCGCAATCGCAATTGGGTAAAGAATCGGTCTCTCGCAATAGCTCCGATTAGCACGATCGTAAATTCAGTGAAGTAAACTTCAAATAAATTAATCAGTTAACTGTGTCAATCTAGCACTTCCCTAAATACTAGGTTATAGCAAATACACATTCCGAGGTCCGACAAGGACGAATAGGCGTATCATGATGCGTATATTCGTCACGTACAGCAAACTGGTTAATATGCGAATTTATGGGTAAAAAAGTAGAATTCTTTTGCTAAATATTTGGGAAAAACGGGAAAATTGCGTATTACGTGTTAAATTATTTAGCGAAGTGGCAGGGTAAATAGAACAAGGGTTGTACGTAACATGTATAGGATGATTTTGTTATATTTTCCAAGTCGAATTTATTACCATGATCTCATCTACAAATTCGTTAAGGCGTGCTAAACGTGCAGGCGTTCCACTTGGAACGTGGTGGTCAGCCTATGCTAAGGAGCATTCTTCAGCACTTGCAGCACTTGTTCAAGCGTCGTACTATATTTGGTACATCTATACAGAACGCTACGTTCACGAATTACTTTTAACCACTTTTTTATAGTTTCCACAAACTCTTCTTCGGTTTTTGCCAAACTTTGCCAAAATTGGACCTTCGTAAGTCTTAGGCAGTTGCAAACACTTGAATTTAAGATAGATAACTAATTTCGTACACTCCTCGCTTCTTGGTTGTGAAAGAAGTAGTAGATGGAAGACGGGGACTAGGCCGTAGCAATACAATTTGAACTTGCGCGCGTGATGAATTCGCGTTGACTTATACTTTGGGTTTTATTTAACGCATTTCTTTTTTCTTTTATTGATAACTTTAAATATTACATAGACATGGAATTTAATCAGGAAGGATTAGAGGGGGGGAACGTGCTGAAATTCGTTGTCCAAATGAGTAAGAAGGAGCTTTCTTTCCAGGTTGATAATTCATGCAATTGTAGTGGTTCGAAGCTGGCACCCATGATTTATTCCAACGCGGGTCAAATCGCGATGACATACTGAATTGAGGGCTGCTCCGTCTTGTCAAAGAAATATTGCTTGGACCATAGCCAGCTGGTCCAGGAGAGCGGGGCTTATCGCTGGGAGGTACAATAATTGAATAATTACTGCTTCGGTTGCGCTTTGCTTTGACCTCTGAACCTGGATATCAAAGGCACTATATTATTAAATATTTTTTAAAATGTATTCCATCTGGTTTACTCAAGGACTCAGCCATTTGGTTATCTCCAAGTTTAGAAAGTTATAGCTCGGATTATAAGAAAACTTTTAATTTTGATAAATACAAATAAAATAATTTTAATTATTATTGTATTTATTTTTTTATTTTTACTGACTTGATTTTCACATCAATGCGTACTAGATAGAACCTAAAAAACTCTTAAAAGGGCAGCAAAATGAAAGCATACTCGGCATGGAAATAAATTGGCACAAGGTTTTTTAATTTATTAAACATAGTTTATAAGTAATTTTTGCATCCACATGCGCGCCCGTTTAGCTGATGCGAGAACCATATGTTGATTTAAAATCTTGTAACGCGTCTTCTTAGCCGGGATATTACTTAGGGTTTTCCAAGACATTTATAGGTAAAAGTCCTGGCCTATAAAGCCTATTTATTTATTATTAGCGGAATTTCGATAGGTAATTACGATTTATGCATTAAGGACGCGAGGATTATTACTCGCAGTTTTGCTTTAACAAATTTAACTTCTCGCGTTGCATTGGTGCTGAAATTTTCTTTGGCTGCCGTAACACAATTGGAAGCCGAACGTGTTGTCCTACGCGCTTATATAACTACCGTCACAATCGCATATGCATATATTTGCTGAGAGGTAAATTAATGTAAAAACATTGTATATATACGATAGGACCAAGGCAAAGCTCGGCAACAATGAGAATCGTTGTGCAAAGCTCGGTAACAATGAGAAAAATTAAATGAGCGAGTCTGAATGGCGAGTCTTGTGGGCGTTTGTTATTTTCTATTTCTCTCTTAAGGTCAGGTAAGTCGTCATATTTGTCAAATTTGTTTCTCATTCATTGCAGTTTGCTTAAGAAAGCACAACTTTTATTTTCGATTGTGAAAATATATTATCAAGTAAGGGCAAGATGACTAGTTAAACGGCGATTTTCACAACAAATAAGCGAAGCCAATCCAGTGGTATGATATTTTTATAATATGTTTTTGTGTTTTGTTTTGCTATATTTCTTCCTTCAATATAAGTTACAAATTTAAGAACAAAATTACACAAAAATTTTTATCGAATTATCAGATTATAACAAGAAGTTTTTTTAATAAACATATTTTCGAATTTTTGGGTTTTACATAACAATTTAAACACAATAAAAATCTATTAATGAATAAATTGTGGGAAATTTTTTACATTAATACATAAATCTAGACATTTGGATTCACAAGTAAACGACCAAATGTGGTGCCATTTTATTTTCACCATTATTCATCCTTCACAGATGGTGAATTTTTTATAAACCACGCAAAGGATGATAAACTAGCCAATGGCCGTTTCAATTCAATCAATTTGCCAAGTTCGCAAAGCCCACACGTATTTTATAAAAAAAGAGATTCCAGTAGTTCGTATATTAATAACAGTAGTAATAAAAAATAAAAAAATTAAATTTATTTCTTTTAAAAGAAATTCAAATAATTTAATAGTAAATACAGATTTAAAAAAAAAAGAAATTAAACTTTGTTGAGTGTATTAAAAAATTTGTTTAGTGCTTTCAAATAATTATTAAGTTTTGAATCTAACATTGAGTGGTAAATAAATTTTACTATTTCATAAACTTTATTTATTTATTGATTACATATCCAAAAAGATCAGTATTTTGAATTTAATTTGCAAATTAAATTGCTTTATTGTAAAATTTAGGGACACGAAATTTTTTACCCCCCTTATTATTATTTCTATACCTGTTCTTTAAGCAATCACTTTCATTTCTACACGACTTAAACTGTATGTGAACGTTACAGTTAAAAGTGGAATCTCTGGAACTTTTAGTGGAATTAATCTAAGATATTAAATGCATTTTCTTTTGGCTGGCAATGGCCAGCTGCAAATCTATATGACCCAACCTCTCTCTCACTTGTTAAAAACTGGAGAATTGAATACACATAAATTTGGATACATCATCGGACCAGACCAATCTGGTCGCCGAATGATTACATCGCGTTTATGTTTGATATTTTCAGATTTTCCTTAATTTCCAGTTCAATTAAAATTGCTATGGGCGGCGAGATTGTAAATGAATTCAGTCCATTTTCATAGCTAATCTGAAAAAGCACACACTCGAAATTTCTAGCATTCTATTGGTATTTACATACATAGTTGTGTATGCTTTACTCCCACGTTCTGAATAAACCTATGAAGAAATACTTGTGTGCGGTTGTGGGTATGTTTGCTTAAGCAATCACATTTAAGCGCACATGCAAAGTTTTTCAACTTTTGATTATTCTGTGCTTGGCTGTGGTTTGTTTTTGCTGCGTTCACATCAACATTTTTTTATCTATAAATTTGGCCTTTCTTTGGATAATTACCATTATTTTTCTATATATTTATAAACTTATTACCGACAAATTCTTATTATAATTATTGTTCCTGATTTCTACTGTACATGTGCTTTCTATTACTGTTATGAAAGCAGGAAGTACCATATCCTGGCTGTGCTGACTTGTTGAGGAATGGATTTAGTTTAGCCTCAAGGTTAAGTTGTCTTTTATTACCCTGCATGGAAATACCAAGCTCATCCATCAGATGTGGAAAAATTTTACACTTTATTTCAGATTTTTTTTTCATTTTTTTTTTTTTTTTTATGTTTTCTTAATCCAAAAATGCACGTATGTGAAAAAACTAAATTGCTGCAATCAGATATTATCACATGGAACGATCATAGGAGGGCTTTTGGAATGATGACGTATACCAAATGAATATATAGGCGCTCTTTTTCCGGGTTTATAATTCATCCGGTTGTAAAAGTTCGACCCCGGCCCGTACAATTTGTGGATGAATTTGTTATTTGGTGTTATAGTATATTTGGGACTTTGAGGTTTCACTAAATTTAAGTCAGTGGCCGGAAAACCAGCCGGGCCTGGCGAAATCTTCTTTTCAGGCAAATATTTTTTGACACCTCTGCAAGATTTCATAATTTGATAAATAATTTGAATGAGAGCAAAATTATAATTATTTCTACTTACAGTGTATAAGCCGGAGCTCTTAGCCGTAAAAAGTTATCTTTAATGCCATACTTGTTCGGTCCAGGAGCAAATTTTTTAAATTCAAACGTAAGCACTTTACCCATTGAGTAAGCCGGTGCCCTCGATCCTTTGAAGGTGAATAATTAAAATAACAATTAGCAACTCATTCTACTTATAAATTTAGTCTTACAATCTTTTAACAGAATCTGTGAAGCTTTTAACTGAAACCGTGAACACGCGAGTAACTTGCAATATATAGAACGACAGTACACCTGCAAACATCTACTTGAATTTAGACGAGACGAGTTCTACGCAGTGAACCTGTTACCCTTTTTGAAAACTAACGCCAACTCAACTGCTAAACCTACCCAAACTACAGATAAGATTTACCAAAAACCACGCCCCTTTCCAGATCATATTTAAGCGGATGAAATTTCTTTACTTTTTTCTTCTTATTCCTTTTGTTTACTTCTTTACCTTGCTTTGATAGGTTTTTAACAGATTGGCCGTTTAATGAAGAATGGCCGATCTGTTAGCAGAAAACAAGCCCTTTAACAGAAGATGGCCACAATCATCATATCACTTCATACAATACTTTACTGCTTCCTCTTCTTTACTTTTTTTACTTTACTTACCTTTCAATATAGGGTATTTGTGAACTGCGTAAGCTTGCGGCCCTGGACTTTTCGCTTTTTCTGTTTACAAATAAAAAAAAAAAAGAAAAATTTTTTTTTCATTTTACCGACAACACCGCATATAAATTACCGATTATCTTAGTTTTTGGCGCTATTGTAAAATGATTTGCTTTGCTAGCACCATAACGAACTAGTTTCTCCACATTGTAGATGGCAGGTCCAGGTCCCAACTGAGTAAGTTTTTGTTCCGTTTTAACCCCAAATGAATATTTAGGTAAACGTTGCTTGCGCACATCGTGATTTTCATAGCCTACCGTTGGCGGTAAACCGTACAAACTAGCGAGACCTGATTGGAAATTGAGTGAATAAAGATTTGAATTTTTTTTTTTATTTTGCCCCCTTTTCAAATCTCCTGTTATTTATTTACCTTCTTTCTCTCTTGCCATCTTTTATTGCAGAATTAGATTTTACAGAGAATTTAGAATTTAGATGAAATTTTTCGTCAGAAATTAAAGGCCACAAACATTCGGAGAATTTTGATTTTGAAAAATTTGTTTCAAATATTTGATTAAAAAAGACAAAAGTCTTACATATTGACTTCAATCAAATAGAAATCGATTATGCATTGCTTTAATTGTCTATGATGTGGAGTGCAAATGTACCTAAGCGCACTTTTAAGCAAAAATAGAAAGTGTGAAGCTCACAATTTTCACCCTCCAGTTGACCGAAAAGTTGGCACGCTCTGTCCCCTATGTTAGGATCTATTTTGGCTGCCTCATTGGCTTTTACATATGAGCTCCAATAGAAATTCTATATATGAAAATTCCATTTATCTGTTAAAGGCACACATAGATTTTATACCTATTGAATGAATGTACCCGTTACGAGCATAGACACCTCAGTAAAGTATTAAAGAGAAGCAATCAAAATACGCGTAAGAATACGCGGAAGAATATGCATAAGAATACAAACCATTTAACTTTTTCTTATATGTAGATATTTAAAATAATTCTTTAATTATTATTATAAATATATTTTTGTTCTGCTCGCAATCGTATTTGTTACATAGTTTTGCGAAAAGTGTCTCTCCGTAGATGTTAATCAATTGCATTCTCAATATCTTTTTAATTACCACGCGTCATCTCTGCAAACGGCAGCTGGAATTTTTGTGTTTTACCTGTGTTAGTGAATTAAAAAAAAAAAAAAAAGGAAAAACCGAAATTTAAATAAATTAAGAAAAATTTATCAGAATTCAAACAATTTAAAAAGAAAAAGAAAAGAGTTTTGAGAAATAATCAAAAAACAAAAATACTATAAATTTTTTAGAGGAAAAACAAGAGTGTAGGAAGAAGAAAAAAGTGAAAGAGGGATCAAAATAAACTAATATTTTATTTTTTCTTTTCTCGTTCTAATTTTTTGGTGGTTTTCCCCATGATAACAAGCATTACAATTTCAGCCCGTCTACCTATGGAGACCGGGTCTGATCTTATAACTACTGACAGGGATAATTTTGAAGCTTTCTACATGAATGCCACTGGGCACACAAAGAGATCGAGGATGGATGAGAATAATAATCTTTTATCTACTACTGATGAATATGATGCTTCAATTATGCTTAGTAAACAGGTGGATGTCCAGCCCTCTGATTTGGGTGCCACAGCCGCCCCAAATCATGAGATCAATCTGTACGACTGCCTGTCGAAGTGTAATTTTTTTGTTTTTGTTGAAACGTGCGCAGACGCTGACGGAAATCGTGCGAGCATTAATTCCGATTTATTTTTTTATGATTATTTGAAACATTTCACTATGTTTGGCCTGCAGGAACTGAACTGAAGGTTGTTAGCAGGAGCAGAGCCAAACTGCTCTTTAACTCTGCTGTCATTGCTAACAATTTTATCACTAACAACGATTTCAGTAATAAGAATTTAAAAGCATACATACCGAGGCCTTTCACTGAAAGATTCGGAGTTATTCGAAATGTCCCATGCATATATAATGTAGACGATATAATTAAAAATTCAGTATCCGATATTTCGATCAAGTCTGCTGTCCGTTTCCAAAGAAGAAATCCCAACAACAAAAATGTGTGGATTCCCACAAATTCTAAATGCTGTACATATAGTAATAATCTACTTGCAATTTTCTCTCTTTTGCCTTTTTGTCTTCTTCAAGTCTGTGCCCATAGCCGCCAGCTGGGTCATCATTTATATAAAGTGGATGATGTTTGGCGTGTATATGAGAATTTACCTTTTGCTATGAACAACATGATTTTCAGGTATTAACATCCCACGACATACCCCATCCAGTACGACCTGAGTCAATGTTGAAAAAACATTGTCATGAAATTTGAAGCCCCCTTGTCAGCTGTAATGGCAGTTTACCCCCATTTGAGCACAGAATACACCATCATCCGGCTCAAAACACTGTACTATCGGTATATCTCAGGCACTAATTTTATTTGACAATGGTTTTGGTGTTGATGTTGAGCGTTGTTGTGCTCATTTCTGATTATTGTCATAATCTTGATGGGGTTTGTTACTCTGCAAAGCTTTTGCGCGACTCTCCTAGTACTCTTCTTTTGGTGTGTAGCCCTCCGTCGGCTGGCTTAGTAGTCGGTCTTTGCTCAGATCTGGTACCATGTTAACATCTTAGCACATGTCGATATGTAATTACAAATCTCATATAATAGCAAAACCATTCAAAGTTTGGAGAGTCTGAAAAGTCGCAACGATATTTGTCGCTCGGATATAGAAGGGAGCAATAGGCAATCTCCATTGTATTTTCTGAATTGACTTTCGAGGTTCGAGAATCAATCAGTGTCGTAATTGTAAAAAGCCTCCACGTTGGTATAAGTGCACATGTTCTAGTCCTGTTTCTTTGGTTTCTTTTTCAGTTAGAAATCCTGTACGACGGGTTACTCAAAAGTTTTGATAAATTGGCGTATCGCTACGCCCCATTCGAAGTTCGATCGGAAAACGTATACACATTGATAAACGGTGGGGTACGCCATCACTGGTCTTGTAAAATACAACGCCGGTGAAAGACTTCTTATCATCTTAACATTGTACTTTTGAAGGCATCTGCTTTTTAACGCGTTAACGTTAAGCTGTTAGCGTTGTAAATATGAGAAAAATAATTCTGCTTCTTCTCAGTTTTAGTCTTCTATTAAATTTATGTGCACTTTCTGGTCTCTCAAAGCAAATTCTCTTCCTGCAACAGCTCCAGTTTAGATCTATAGCTTATCAAATTTTGATTTGGGGGGTGGGAGTTTTCGGCCGTAAAATGGCTAACAATAAGCAAGGACACAACGCACTTGTAAAGCTAAATATATCTAATGTGTTCAGCAGTCGTTAATAGAAGGATAACATCGCTTATCGAAAAGCTTATCGAACATGCTAACTATTCTTTATATTGAACATTCCCGATATCAAGGTTAAAAACTTGCACTTATCACTTAGTTCAAAAAAATTAAATTTGATTTTGTTTAAAAAAAAAAAAAAAATCAGTATATGTATGCGAAATTAATCAGGCTTTTTTCTGGTATAATATTTTTTTGTTTCTTATTTGTTTTTTCTTTAAATTGCTCTTTCCCTTTTAAACATCAATACGTATATTTAAGAACTTTTTCTTAACATTTTTTTTAAATACAATAATTTCTATAAATTTGCAATAGCGTGATGGCGGGATCCATAGGTAGAAGCAGAGAATGAAATAAATGAAAAACTATTCAATATTGCATATGTTGTAGGTCCGGGTCCAGCTTACTCTTTGCCGACTACAATTGGCTATGATAAACATGATGTTCGTAAAATCCGTATGCCTCAATATTCCTTTGGGGCTAGATTCGAACAGAAAAATAAAAATTACACACCCGGACCTAGTTTTAACGTTCAAGATCAGACGCGTTATGGTCGTCCAAGAGTGCTTGCATATACGATGGCTCCTCGTACATTCCGTCAAGGTAACAGACATTGTGTCTAAGTATTGTTTTACTATTAATTAAGAGGATTTATATTTGGCATAAAACAGTTAAAAGCATTGGTCCCGGCCCAGCGAATTACGATTTAAACAAATCTCCATATGTGAATTCCACAAGACCTCCTGAGTATTCGATTAGCCGTCGGAGCAGCATTCCAAATAAAAATGTAGCACCTGGACCAAATGCCTACGGCGTTACGGATCATCTTGTAAAGCCATCCGCTCCTTATTACAGCATGTAAGATCGAGGACTGCAGACAAAATTCTCATATGAGAGTTGTAGTTAAAATCACACTTCAATTTCAGGGGTACGCGTTCCGGCTTGAAACAAAAGGGCGGTTCACCGGGTCCTGCCAACTATAACGCCGGCGATATCAATATTACAATGACAGCCGCACCTAAATACACAATGCGTCCACGAACGCAACTAGCAACAAAGAGTGTAGGACCTGGTTCCAATTATTACAATCGTATGCAGTATCTACCTGGCAAAGCCGGACCGGCGTATTCGTTCGGTGTCCGTCATTCACCCAAAGCACCACCGATGGTCACAGGATGTGACAACAGTTGAATGCATTCCAACAGAAATTATTGTATTTATTTATAAATGTTGAAAGAAAAACAGAGAAAAAGCTAAATAGTTGTAAGGGAAAAATGCAATATAGTTATAGGAATTAGTTTGGCAGTAATAAAAAATTATAAAGTCACATATATGTTGCCCATCGTTTTGCAAAAACGAAAACAGTGTCGCTATGGAATTGCAACTTTTGAACTAATGTTCGGAATATCATGCAATTTTTGCATGGTATGTTAGAAGGTAAGTACAGTCCAGAAATCTTAGCGATTCGTCAATAGTGGCGATGTCGGTGTGTAATCGTACGAATTTATTGAGGAATGTGTTATAAACCTGAGATCGGATGATGTTCGTGTAATTTCCTACCAAGGCGGCTTGTACTGAACAATATTCTGGTCTGTATATAAGCAAGTATTATCTTTGGGTTTTATGCTACACAGCAAATGATCACCGAATGCGGAAAGTGTCACTTTGGCTCTGTAATTCCAATTTAAATCTTCAATCGAACAATTTGGGTGGACCAAAACCGCTCGCACTAAACTCAATGAAGCTTCACTTCTATTCCTACGTCGGGGGGAGATGTTCAATTTATAAATTTCATACATAATGTAACTTATATGTATATATATAAATATTAAATATAAATAATTATAAACTAAAGGCTTCATTGGTTCAGATCCCGATGACACAAAATATGATTAATATAAATTATTGAGTACTTATGTATACATTTATATATTACAAAAATAACGTTGTTTTATTAATAAGAGATTGTTTTTTTTGTTTTGGTCAAAAATTGAGAGTTTTCACTGAAACACTCGTTAATCACCTCAAAGCCAATATTATTAAATTTCCTTAGATTAGCTACGGACATGTAGATGAAATGGTTTGTTTTTTTAACTCTAAATTGATTCCCGCCCCCTACATTCTTTACGCAAGCACAACCGGTAACTTAAGAAGCTACCACAAGCACAGAATTTGTTAAAAATACTGCTGCACATTTTAGCAGGGTAGTCAAATAGCCACACACTTACTTCAGATAAAAAGTAATAAGAAAATTTGTTTTATACGAATTGAGGACTCTCTTAATTTTGAAATTAATTTGATTTCATGATTGATCAGCTTTCTTAAAAATGATCATGTAATCAACGGGATCTAGAAGAAAAAAAGGGTTTGTGTGTCAAATATGCTGTTAAGAATGCTGCAGGGAATGGAATGAACAAAAGTACAGAAATTTGTAAATTCAAGTTGTCATCGTCACGTACGTTGAAAACACACTAAACAGTGTTATTATATATTGACGTGGCCCCAGCCTATAAAAAAAAGTCTCTAGGATAGTGAATTGAAGAAATAGTTTGCTTTTCTTTAAATTTATCCACAAATATTGTGTCAGAAATTTTGCCATCGAAAGATGACAACGTATGAGGAGTTTATACAGCAGAACGAAGATCGAGATGGCGCCAGATTAACATGGAACGTTTGGCCTTCCAGCCGAATAGATGCTAGTAGACAGGTAGTGCCACTTGCGTGCTTGTATCAGCCATTAAAAGAACGCTCTGATTTACCACCTATTCAATATGAGCCCGTTTTATGTACGAGAGCTAATTGTCGTGCCATCTTAAATCCTCTATGTCAGGTTGATTATCGTGCCAAATTGTGGGTGTGCAATTTTTGTTTCCAAAGGAATCCGGTAAGTGTTTTGTCATCGTTGCTAATCCAAGTAGAAGGCTTGGCTACTTTTTCTGCACCTTCCAAATACCTGCACTTGTGCAATTGATTTTTTTAATTCATTATACAGTAAAAGTTTTTCTTAAAAATACATCAAAATTCGAGTTATCGTTCAAGTCAATCTTAGTATGTAAGTAGTTGTGAAGGGCGTGAATTTTTGAACTTAATCTGGACGAGTATGTTTCTTTAGCTTGCTAAAGGGAAAAATATTTTCTGTTTGTGACAGTGCTCTGTTGATTATGTCGTGGCTTACAATCAAGTCACCGTAACTTTTAAGTAATTAAATTTTAGGCATTTATTTGGTCAATATATATCATTATAAAAATTCAGATGAGCTAACAAATATTTAGATGCAAGGAAATGGGTAATCTAATGATGCCTTAAAGATTAGTGTAACTCACCCCCTTTTTTTTTGCAGTTTCCGCCTCAGTATGCAGCAATTTCAGAACAATGTCAACCGGCCGAATTGATTCCTACCTTTAGTACCATTGAATATACCCTCGCTCGGGCACCTTGTATGCCGCCGGTATTCATATTTTTGGTAGACACTTGTATGGATGGAGAAGAATTGGATGCTTTAAAGGATTCCCTGCAGATGTCCTTGAGTTTGTTACCACCAACTGCTTTAGTGGGATTAATTACCTTTGGTAAAATGATTCAAGTTCATGAACTGGGGGCAGAGGGCTGCTCTAAAAGTTATGTGTTCCGAGGCACTAAAGATTTAAGTGCCAAACAAGTGCAAGATATGCTGGGCATTGGCCGCATGGTTTCGGGATCCCAAGCAGGTGCAAACCAACCAATGCTTGGGCAGCAACGAATGCCTGGTGCCGTTGGCGCTCAAGCAGCTGCATCATCGCCAGCGAATCGATTTCTACAGCCAGTTTCCAAATGTGACATTGCTCTCGGGGATTTGTTGAGTGAACTGCAGCGTGATCCTTGGCCTGTGGCCACTCAGGGCAAGCGTTACCTTCGTTCTACAGGTGCAGCACTGGCCATTGCTGTAGGTCTATTAGAATGCTCTTATCCTAACACAGGTGCTCGCATTATGACGTTCGTGGGTGGACCTTGCTCCCAGGTATAAAATTCACACTTCGTTTTCAATACAAAATATAATTTTCGCTTTTTCAGGGCCCAGGTCAAGTGGTTGACGATGAGTTAAAGCATCCAATTCGTTCTCACCATGATATACATAAAGATAATGTAAAATTTATGAAGAAGGCAATCAAGCATTATGACGCTCTAGCCCTACGCGCAGCAACAAATGGTCATTGTATTGACATATACTCCTGCGCGCTTGACCAAACTGGTTTAATGGAAATGAAACAATGCTGCAATTCCACTGGCGGTCATATGGTTATGGGAGATTCCTTTAATTCATCCTTATTTAAACAAACATTTCAACGTGTATTTGCACGTGATAGCCGTGGCGATTTAAAAATGGCTTTTAATGGCACTCTAGAAGTGAAATGCTCTCGTGAGCTGAAAATTTCAGGTGGAATCGGCTCGTGTGTGTCTTTGAATGTGAAGAACCCGTCAGTGTCGGATGTTGAAATTGGCATGGGTCAGACGGTTCAATGGAAGCTTTGCACATTCAATCCCAGTACAACCATGTCCTTCTTTTTTGAAGTGGTTAACCAACATTCTGCTCCGATACCGCAAGGCGGGCGCGGCAGTATGCAATTCATAACCCAATATCAACACCCAAGTGGTCAAAGACGAATACGAGTAACGACTTTGGCAAGAAAGTGAGTAAACATCGTATTCTACCTTAGCGAGAGATCACATTATTTATGTTCCTAGTTGGGCAGATGCAACAACGAGTATTCATCATATTAGTGCAGGCTTTGATCAGGAAGCAGCAGCTGTAATTATGGCTCGTATGGTAGTATATAGGGCGGAAACGGATGAAGGGCCCGACATATTAAGATGGGTTGACAGGCAGTTGATACGTTTGGTACAAACAAATGAAAAAAATTTTCCGTTGCATTTTAACTTTATTTCGTTTTTACCCTTTGTAGTGTCAAAAGTTTGGAGAATACTCCAAGGACGATCCAAACAGTTTTCGCTTAGCTCAGAATTTTTCCTTGTTTCCTCAATTTATGTATCACTTACGTCGTTCACAATTCTTGCAAGTTTTCAATAACTCACCTGACGAGACCACATTCTATAGACACATGTTAATGCGTGAGGATCTTACTCAGTCATTAATTATGATACAACCTATATTGTACAGCTACTCATTTAACGGCCCACCTGAGCCTGTCTTATTAGACACGTCTTCCATACAGCCAGATCGTATATTGCTTATGGATACATTTTTCCAAATTCTCATCTATCACGGTGAAACTATTGCTCAATGGCGTGCCTTGAAATACCAGGATATGCCCGAGTATGAGAACTTTAAACAATTACTGCAGGCCCCTGTAGATGACGCTCAGGAAATACTTCAGACGCGTTTTCCAATGCCGCGTTACATTGATACGGAGCATGGCGGATCGCAGGCACGATTTCTATTGTCCAAAGTGAATCCTTCGCAAACACACAATAATATGTATGCGTACGGACAGGTGAGTGTTAATAATTTTTTCTTTCTATATATATAATGTTTCTCAAACATGTTCTTTTAATTATTATGACCTGCGTGAAATACTGACGGCATCATTCTCTTCTCCCTTAATTTTTTTTGTTAATCCAACATTTGTCACTGAAACAAATAAAGCCACCGATTGGTCAAAGCATGGTAATATATCATTTTATTATTGCAAGGCGGCGCCTTTAAGTTAAAATTAAATGGTGATGGTGTATAATCCGTTATAGTAATTTATTTTAAAAAGAATTTTGCGTTTTCTACTTTATTTTTTATTAAATGTGGCTCGAAATGCGAGGAATAATTCTTACAATTAGCGTTAGTGAATATTCAATAGCGCCATTATTTCTCCTTTGGAGAAGTGCGGTTGATGTGTTGTTTTTGGCAAAACAATCATAACCGGTTGTACCAAAGTTCGTTTAATCGATTCTTGCTATTAGTTATAATCTATATACAAACCTGTCTTCGAGGAGAGTTATGTACTTTTCTTATAGAATTTCTGTTTGCCTTTAATCCCTTCGGCAAAAGCCTTCAGAATCTTTAATCAAATCAAAAAATTCAACTTGCATCCGACTTAGAACGTCTACAATTTTACAAGATATCAGTTTTTTTTTAATGGTGGGTGAAATTAACCACCGATTTGAATGAATGTCGAACATTCCTTGGCGAGAATGAGATAAAAAAAAAATAAATGTCAAGCTTTTTTCAGATTAAATTTGTTCAACTAAAATGGCGTAAAGAGACTGCATTACTTTACGTGGTCAGGAATAGTGTACGCATACTTCTTGGGGTCTGAAATGCATATTTCTATGCGTTGGAACTATTTAATACATTTGTTGTTCAACCCTTTTGATGGGCCGCCCTCAGTTCATGAAAAATTTAGAAAAAAAAAACGAAATAACCCTTACGTTCGCTTAACACATAATAACGTTACATTACATTAAACATTGTAACATTTGTTAAATATCATTCGTCATTCCCATGCGCGGTCAAGATGCACTGGTCCATTATAATTCCATATCTGAAGTATCTCATATTAATATCATCTTTGCAAATTTCATGGTATTTTATTTCAATTCCTATAAATTTTCAATCAATGAGCAGCTACACTTAACAAGGATACATTAGTAAATGTTGCAATGTCGTACAAATGGTTATTGGGTGTAAATATGGAATAATACCTCTAAGCTTAGATCAATATCTCCCTTTTAATAAAGTTCATGATTGATTTGTCTTTCATTATCGTTCTAGGATGGCGGCGCACCTGTATTAACAGATGATGTTTCACTTCAATTGTTTATGGAGCATCTAAAGAAATTGGCTGTTTCATCTACTACTTGAATTGTGAAATTGATATTAAGTGAACGAATTATTATTTAATAATACTATAAACTCCTTTATTGATAATAAAAGTAAAATTACAGTTTACGAATAAAAAAAATAAGAAACTGCAAGTTTTTAAACGAATACACCTTAGAACTGTAAATCTTTTAGTCAGCTTTCAGTGTTTTTATTTGTATTAATATTCAAATAACAACTCATCCGTTTATATTTCAGGGAAAAGTCTCTCGAGCAATACTCAAGATAAATAAATTTTTATAAATCAGTTGTCGTCAAAATAGTCGTAGTCGATATCGACGCCCAAGGATAGCGCTGATGTGATCGGCGATTGTCTCGATAGATACCAATGAATGAATGGATTGTTTTAAAACCCTGCATATTAAATTGTATATATTGGATTATGGCGCCATTTAGTGCTCAAATTGGAAATAAAATTGGCAATTCTCCCCAAGATGGAGTTAGTTGATCTTGAAGTACGGGCGCTTTTCAATAATTTTTTTTTTTTTTATGTAAAAGTTTATATTGAATATTGCTAGCAATTAAATGAATATTGCATATAAGTTTACTAGCGTAGAAATTAATGAAGCTATCATTCAATCGATCAATCAAGGACCATCCACTTTTTAAAATCTGGAGATATGCTTCACGGATCTTATATATAAGTATATGCTTATTTATGTGTAATATATGTAACATATGTATATTTGACTTTCCTTCTCTTGCGGTGGGTATGTAAACATTTCGAAAATTAAATTACTGCGAATTTCACTTAGAGTGGTGTATAGATACTTTTCTTTGGACATATGCTTGCGTGCTACATTTATTATTAGGGGGTTGTTTAATAGCTATCACTTCGTTTAAAAGTGGCATGTAGCATAAATCTATAAATAGCGACCTTAACATAATGAAGCTTTTCAATGAAGCAACAGTTGTTGAGACAAAAACAGTTATCAAACGCTAAATTTTGTAACTCAACGCCTTCGCGTGCGAATATTTAAAGGATTTCTTTTTGCTTGCGATAACTGTGACTGTGTGACTAGCATATGTTTAAGAAACAGCGAAAATTTAAATAAAATTTCAATTTGCTTCATTAAATGTACATTAATTTGGATATTCGGATATTGTGAAATTGTGATTAAAATAACACGACACAAGCAGAAATGAATGAATCTCCAAAGATGCAATCGTTCAATTGCGATGACATAAGTGACGCGCGATATTCATTAAATTCAAATTCGCGTACTTTCAATAATCGGCAAATGATTGCGACCGTTATATATTTAACACTACTTTTGGATAATATGCTTTTAACAGTAATTGGTAAATAAATACGTCTTTTTTTTCCATAACAGATTCATTTTAGTGAAGGAATAAAAAGTAACTAAAGAAGTTCTATACGTGCATCTTTTACTTACATTAACAGAAAACTATATGTATAGAAAGCTGTAATATTATTTTGTTAACTTTGGGCGTGTCAGTTGATCAATAAAAACAATTTTGCCACCGAGTTCTAAGATGGGTGTTTGTGGCATATTTTAGATCTACGCGTGGTATGTAGATGTTCTTATTGAAACATTCACCTATTTTCAAATTTCTCTTATGGTCTATAATTAAATATGTACTTTCGAAATTTCATTTTTATATAATTTATAATTTACTACAATAAACCAGTATTTAAGTGATATGTAAAGTCTAGTAAGTGCAGTTTTTAACGTTAAACAAATACATTATAGTGGACCTGGGACCAGCTTTAAATACCCTACCTCCCTTCGCTTAGTAAAGTGACTTCTTAAAACAAAACGCTATATACGAAGCGGTCAATAAACTTCCGCCTAGATCATGCTCAGTAGCGTTCGTGCTTGGGTCAAAACGAGTCGATGTATCAAATTTTATCAAAACATTTCAAAAATTGCGACCTGCAGTTTGAACATAAAAAAAACAAGGCGGACAGACAAAGGGACAGACAAGTTCAGATTGATGCAAAAAGCAATACGGAGTCGATCGATGTAATAAAAGGTGGATATATCTTCTTCTTAGTGTCTCCTACCTATCCTTGGACCACAAGTGATACTAAGTTTACTTTTCTGAAACTTCGGCTTGATAAATGTTTGACTTTTTTTTAATGAATGCAGATCGTTATCAGTTTATAATTTAAATGATTTACAATTTACCAACTTTTGCTGATAGCAAATCTTATCCTATAGAAAGTTAATTAGAAATCCAATGGATTTGTCAATAGTGGCGACATATTTACATGTCATCCTATGAACGAATTGAGTGATGTTTTATGTGCCGATGTATTACTGAGTGGCGAAGAATTAAGAATATCTTTTCATTTGTGAGATTTTCATTTTTTTAAGGTCGTCAATCTCTTTCGTTTGCAGTGCCCATATTGCCGGATTATTTAGCATCCATGAACCGCATGAATACATCTCAAAATTACACTTCATTGACCAGAGTAGTGACGGAAAATGTTAATAAACCAAACAGGGTTTTTACCATTCAATATCCAACTTATTATCATCGCGAAGATACGAATGCAACATTATTGCCAATTATGACAAAACATCCACTACTCGGCAAATCGATAAACACAAAACCTTCACCCCTTCGCCCGGAGAATCATAATGAAATGTTCAAATCATTTCACATGAGTGCGCACAGAGATAATAGATTCAATGGTCCGGAAAATAATGAAAGTGCTAAGGGAGCGTTAATAAGCCACAATACGAGTGTTGACGAAGTGCGTCGAGGAGATAATGAACCAAATACGTTGATTGGAGAGAACAGCTCCATTGGGATATTGTTAGCTATGAAAGCTTTATTGCAATTAATTTTCAATCCAATCGTTGGAAGTGTGTCGTGTAAATTTGGATATCATTTACCAATTATTGCAGGCACTATCTGTTTATTGATATCATCGTTAGGTGAGTGCGTTATTTACCGCTACTTTTATTTATATATTTTCTTATGCAACTGAAATTCCTCGCAAAAATCCTAAATCCCTGGATGATTTCTAATGAAATCGTCTATATTTTCATTTAAAAATTTTCAATTTTTTTACTCGTAGTATTGTAGAATTGTTATCTGGTGTAGGAAATCTTTTGGAATATGTATATATATACATATCATTGTTTGTAATTATTTTCGATATTTAGTTCAATTCAATTATGCATATTTATACTGTATTGAAGCCTAAAATCGTCTCCAAGTTTCTTAACGCAAAACACTCTAGTCCCGATAAAGATGTATGTGTGTGTGTAGAGAGAGAGAGTGTGTGCCAAGAAAATTAGAAGGCCATCATCTGTAATTGACTATTGGTTTGTATGTCGGAAAGGAAAGATAAATGAACACTCCCCTCAAAATTTCCCGTAATTTCTTAAACCTCCGTGGGTTACTCTTGTGGCATTTTCCTCTCTGTATTCAAGAAAAAGGACACTACAAATGACGTCATCAGGAATTTAATTGCTGAAAAAAAGCCAAATACTGGAAAGTGACGGTTGCCATCTCTTGTATACAGATGGCGCTAAATCTGACGGTTTGTCACCTGTCTATGCCGTGGTAGATGCTTCAGGGTAAGTTCTTCTTAATCACATACAACACGAAAGTGCTTCACCTATCACAACCGAAGCCAGGCTCATAGCTTGAGGATCAAAACTGACGTTGTTACTGATACTCTGCCTCTATTAGAAGCTATTCGAAATCCCTCGACTTGGAGCCGGAGCATCAACAACAAATCGAGAAACAACATCACAACACTTTGGGTAATAAGTCATATCGGCCATATAGTGGGAAATGAACAAACTGATCAAGCAGCGACGTTTGCTGCTTCTGCGTCTTTAATTATGGACGATATTATGGAAAAGTTTGACTTTCAAGTCAGAGAGAAAATTATGGAAGCAATTCTACAATATTATCATTAGCATTATTCCCCTGTTAACCTTTAATTAGTTCCACCATTATATCCATCAAATATTGAGAAAATCAAGATCAAAACATTTTCAAGAAAATGCCTTGGTCAAACAATTACAGCACGCCAATGGTTTCTAAAGCAGTCGTCTTCTCCAATCTGCAAGTGTGGACAATTTCTCACCACAAACCATCTCTTTACTGACTGCCTAAACTTTTCTTTTATTAGCCCTTCTTTTATTATTTATAACAAGTAGCCCAGCTTAGTAATTACCTAAACATTCCCTTTATAAGAAGAGCCGCAACAGGAACAAGTAGCCGTGCTTAGTGATTGGCTAACGTTTTCTTTTATTTGAAGGATCGCCATCGGAACAAGTAGCCCAGCTTAATGATTGCCTGAACTTTTCTTTTATTAGAAGGACCGCCATCGGAACAAGTAGCTCTGCTTAATGATTGCCTAAAGTTTTCTTTTATTAGAAGCATCGCCATCGGAACAAGTAGCCCAGCTTAGTGATTACCTAAACATTCCCTTTATAAGAGCCGCAATAGGAATAAGTAGCCGTGCTTAGTGATTGCCTAACGTTTTCTTTCATTAGAAGCATCGCCATTGGAACAAGTAGCCCTGGAATGTGATTGCCTATACATTCCCTTTATTAGAAGAACCTTAATAGGAGCAAGTAGTCGTGCTTAGTGATTGCCTAACCTTTTCTTTTATTAGAAGCATCGCCATTGGAACAAGCAGCCCTGCTTAATGATTGCCTGAACTTTTCTTTTATTAGAAGGACCGCCATTGGGACAAGCAGCCCTGCTTAATGATTGCCTGAACTTTTCCTTTATTAGAAGGACGGCCATCGGAAAAAGTAGCTCTGCTTAATGATTGCCTAAAGTTTTCTTTTATTAGAAGCATAGCCATTGGAACAAGTAGTCGTAGCGGTTGCCTAAACTTTTCCTTTGTCAGAGGGATCGATATTAAAACTTCTCTTCAAGTTCGCATAACATCAAACACATTTTGAAATCTGAGCATCTGTAGTGCGTAGAGAGGACGTTCAAGAAGTAGTCGTTTACGCGATTAACGGAGATAAGCCAAAGTCTTTTCAAAGAGCATTGGTCGGTAGGACCGGTGGACTTTGCAACATATTTATGCGACCCAGTTAGCCATTGGCTGCTTTCTTCAATTCTACGTATAAAGGTCTGAGCTAAATTAAATATGAAGCAGTTACGGTAACATGTGTTTTTTTTAAATAATTGTCTGATTATCTTATCTATATAGAAAGCGTAGATATTTATTTTGAATAATTTAATTTCAATCTTAGATCGTTACGCTCTAATCTATGGCATGCATCTATTTATAGCATTTGCTGTAGGAGCAACATACGCTAATTTGTTAATAGCTCGAGCTGTACAAGGTATAGGATCGGCGTGCATCACGGTTTGCAGCATGAGTTTAATAGCTCAGGTAAGAGGGTACAGTTTTCTATTGTATAAGTCATATATGTATTTAACATTTAGAATTATCCTGAAGAAGATCGTCGTTCCAAAATTATGGGCATTGTTTTGGGTAGTATTGCTTTAGGTGTTCTGATGGGCTATCCATTCGGTGGAATATTGTATGACTTATATGGGAAGACCACTCCGTTTCTCATACTGTCAACTATAATATTTATGTGCTTAGGTAAGATCTTAAATTATCATAACTGCTTATAGAGTTCGTAGTTGTAATGAGAACTTTAGTTAACATGTCCTCTATTAAGTTTGGAAAATATTTGCATGTCAGAGATTTAGAAGCTTTGTTTTTCCAATTATTATTTAAGTGAAATTGATTTGATCGGCTTCGCAAGTTAAGATTGCGGTTATAGGTCGGTGTTTTCTTTTTTATCCGGAACTTTAATTTTTCCTTTTTACTTCGTCAAGTTAGAAAACCATCTAAATAAGTCCTTAGGTTTATCTTCATTCAATGAAAATCTGTACCGCAATACTTTCCGCAATAGGATTATATTGGGCATGTGCTGGTGAGTTTTATAGCTTTCTTCAAGCTTCGAGTTAGCTTTCACCCTGGTGACCTGTCTCTTTGCCAACGAGCGAAAGCCAAATTTTTCCTAAATGTTTACTTCCCAGATTTAACATAGCTCAGCTTCATGTCTCGTTGACAATACTGGGAAACAGTTTAGAGGGGAAATTTTTAAAAATAATAAAAAACCAATACCACCATTATGGTACCATTGTAATCGGGCATAGCTGACTATTAGATACCCTGCATCACTTTGCCCAGCACACTTATTCACTCGTTTTGGTAATAATACCCATTATTTCCATGCAGCTGCAAACTTTTCGTCAAAGCCCGAGGATCAAAGCTTGGGGAGGATCCCCAAGACATCTTTGCGCTTTATAGGCCAAAAAGTCGAATTCTTAATATTTTATGAGAAAAATTTGTTGTTAGCAGATCAACCATCTATTTTTTAGACCACACCATGAAAGCAAGCCCTTCTATGCGAACAAAGCCTAACCGGTGTTTTAAGATGACGCAAGCAACTGAAAAATTATAAAATCTTTGACAAATAAAGTCAAGCTTGCTAAATTTAGACCATGCTGACACTTGAGTATGAGGGCTTTCATGAAAATTACGCGCGTGTATTATTAATTAACAGAAATGATGTATGATATCGAATGGTCGCCCTCGCCCGACTATAGCATTCTTTCCTGCTTTTTTGCTTGAAATTTTGGGCAGACAGGCTGCTTGCGGCAGTGTGAACATACCTCGCAAGAATGGCACCGCCTTTGCAATTTTTCGTAATATTTTCGGAAGAAATTTCTTTCACTTTTCTCGAATCGGATGTTTCATTACCTTTCGTTTCATCAAAAAAAACTGTTAAAATCGGGATTTTTTTAACCTGCTACAATGGTTTCGTCCCTTAATACAATTTCGGCATTTGGAATGTGTCTACCGTCCTTAGTCCTTTTGTTTTGCTTTATTTGCTATTATTTACATGCTACCAGGAATGCAGTTAATAACAATGGATCTCTCTACGCAATCGGAGGTAATTTCGAATTTAATTTCCGTAATCAATACATTACGTTACATACATTATTTGTTGCAGTCATCGGCGATGACGGATATACAGCAGTCACAGTCAAATTGGAAGCTTTTACTAAAGAGCAAAATGATTTTAGCGCTAATCTTAGCTATATGGTTTTCGACTTCTGTAATGGCTGTTCTCGAACCTTGTTTGCCTATATGGTTAATGCAGCATTTAAAACCTACAAGATGGCAACTGGGCACTGTTTTCATACCAGACTCAGTTGGCTATTTTGTAGGCACTAATTTCTTTGGATCGGTGGCTTACAAATATGGACAAGTAAAAATCGCCTGTATCTCTATGGTGTTGATAGGCATTTCCACTATGTTAGTAAGTAATGTAAACATTGTAGACCGCGTGTTGTTATTATTATTAAATGTGTGATTGGATTAGACATCTACAAGCATTTGGCTCTTTTGAAACCGCTGGTTTCTCTGTGCTGCCGTCTCTCCCCCCCTCTCTCACTCTCTCTCTCTCTATCTATCTCTCTCCCACGTCCTCTACGGAGCAGCAAAAAGCATTTACAATGGCAGTTGAAAGTTCTCAATAAAACCGATAGCCATGGCTGCTAATGTTTCAAGACTTTCGTCTTAAAGTTTATGTCTTTCGCTAAGTTAATTATACTAATAATAATAATACGATAGCCATATGATGTATTGCTCAAGCATATGTATACTTAGCGACATCCTATATATCAATTTTCTAGTTAAGCCAATGGCACGCAACTATTATTGATACTGATTGACTGAACACAAATTTAGTTTTAGAAGAAGACATGGGGGGTTTTTGTCGGCAGTGGCTTTACAGCCATTGCACCATTTTGAGATCAATATTACAAGGTAATAATAGAAGGCGAATACTTGACACAGCCATTGTCCAGCTGTATGCGGGTGTTTAAATAAGTTATATAAAGTGATTGTTACGCATTTAATCGTCTGTCTATCTGTCTGCCTGCCAATATTACGATCACGAGCTTGGAAATTTGTTATGCAGGGTATGTTAAGTTTTTCCGCACCCAGAAGAGCTTAAGACAAACCCACCTTTTATTACATCGAAAATGATTCTGAACCTATCTAATCTTGTCTCTCCGCCTGTTCGTTTGCCTTCTGTCCAGGTATTTTTGTTTTCAATGTACCGGCCACAAGTTTTGAGATACTTTGATGAAATTGAGCGCACCAAAATTTCTCCATAAAACTCGCTGAGTAATAAGTTTCCGACATTCTAAGTTGGCACGAAAACTTTAGTTCGGCCGAGGCAATCTTTTGCACCGGCTCTCATGTAAGAGTTCTTACGACAACGGAGCCTTTATAGATGAAGATTGGTTTATCCCCCACCGCATATAAGGATTCTGAGAAAACGTAAACCCTTATGTGCAAAAAAGACAGAAAAAGATTGTTAGTGTTTTGTGGTGCAAACTTGTTCATGAGAGCAATTTAACATAAAAAATTAAGTGGAGCCAATTTGATCCATCATTTCTATTTCACGAGTCTTTCCGCAAATAGCTCTAGTTGTTAAGAAAAAGATGGGTAAAAAGTAGTAACAACGGTACCGAAACCCTTTTTTTTTATCCTTATTATGGCAATTTGTGGAAGGAAGACCTTTCTCTTTAGTACATTTGAAATAAAGGTCTATATAACAGATTTCAAACCTACGCTTGTAATAATGTGCTTTTGAACGATTCAATAACAGCAGGTAGTCCGCGCAGAATCCCCTCTAGAGGAAGAAGACAAGCTCAGGGTTACAAGAGAAACGGCGAAGATCTTAATAGATAAATCTAAAGATCATGTTTATAAAAGCGAGCAAATAAATCTAATTATCTGTTACTAGATACCACGTGCCTCCTCTGTCGCCCAGCTATTAGTGCCGCATTTTGGACTAGGTTTGGGTATTGGCATAGTGGACGCTGCTTTAGTTCCCCTCTTAGCTAAGTTTGTGGATGACATTCTCTTTCATGAGGAGCCGACATCGTTAAACCAAGTTAATCCGATCTTAAGATATGGAAATGTATACGCGATCCAGCAGACTTCTGTCAGTTTGGCTTATTTTTTGGCACCACTTATAGGAGGCGAATTGGCGCAAGCAATCGGTTTTGACTATCTCATGCGTACTATTGGCGCTTTTAACATTATATACGGATCGGTGTTGCTGTATTCATATCAACTGTTTGATCCTAAGGTAAAAATAATACATTCCTGTGGTTGTAGCTTTTTTTTAAATTACATTTTCAGTTGTTACGTGAGAAGCAAAATGAAATGCTTTTAAATGATTCCGGATACGGTACTAAATATCGGCAACTTTACGATACTCTTGAATTGAAATAGTTTAGCACGACGTATTTTCTCAGTATGCTCTTAATTATAGATGTAAGTAAAATTGATTTGAATTAAATAATTACATAATTAAATATATCAACTTTTGATTATCGTACAGGTTTCTCCGGCATATTCGCTGACAGATTGATCTGCGATAACTTATTGTGTGGAGGATTTAAATTCGTATCAATTGCTTTTAAGGGAACTTAGTTTATTGTGGCAACGCTTGGCGCAATAAATAGAGGCCTCAAATTCTGTTAAATAAGTTAATGCAGTGTGATTGTCTGCCGAAACGAATTCAATCCTAGACTAGTTTGTGTGTTTACTTGATTTGTACGTTGCACGTACCTCAGGACCGAAACAGCGCAATATACAGCTCACGACGGTAATTAGTTAGTTACTAGTGAGGATACACATATGAAAAATATACATTTTTTATTAATGTTAAATCGAAAGTTATGATGGAAAACATTGTTCACTCTTTCGTACGCGGGAAACAGTAGTTGGTGATATTTTTTTTTGGACGGGGAAAGGGGGGATAAATTTTTCAATTCTTACCCCTTAATGGATTTAAGGGGCTATTTGTATGCGACTAACAACACCAGGGAAATTTTACCGTCGTAAGGCAACCCCCAAACCGGGCACCAAACGACTACTACTCGTGGAAGAGATAGGACGATCATCGTGCGTCGATTAGCGCTGATTACTATTGCTGCCACTAGCTCCGCTAGAATTTCTGGCTTTAGCGCAAATCGTGAAGTCTATAACCTGCCCGGTAACTCAACCGCTGTCTTTTGCTCAGCCTTGCTACGGCCTTTCTTCAAACGTTGCTTTGCCGCCAAGCAGCGTATGTGATCATCATCATCATTGAACAGAAACTTCGCTGATAATAAAGATCCATGTCCTCCACGTTATTTACAAATAAGGGCTATCGTCTTTATCACCTGACTTCAACATCTTGCAAGAAACCTACAAATTCCGGTACCCCGCAACCCAAAATCTTAGCAAAAAGTGCATGTCTCCACAGATGAATATTGTGCCATCGAGTTGCAGTAGCGTATTTGCTTTTAATAAATTTTTGGCACGATCAACTTCAGCTTCAGTCATCGTGGCGCAAAGACGCATCTATTCAGTTTGAACATTGAATAACATATTTTCCTATTCCAATATTGGTAGTAGTGTTAACCCCACTCCCTTGAGACCCACCCCATGCATCGGTCCATCCACAACCTGCAGCAGCTATCGCAACATGCGCCAAAGGAAGCGAATCGTTACGAACACGTACCTCCCAGCCGGTGAAACGACATGGTGCCAATTTACCCAACCAATTGTCACCAATTATTATCTTTTACACCACCTGCATCAGATAAAATAATAAAATAATGCGCGAGGTTTTATGATGAGTGCAATGTAAGCTTGCAAGTCATTCTTGCCAGTACTCCTAAAATAATAAAACGTTTAAAAACTTACATAGAGTCAGCTGTGGAATTGGCAGTAGCTTGTCAATAATCACACTGCACTTCTTGTATATTGCTTTCGACCTCTTAAAATAACGGAACATTCACGTTCGATTTTAGATTCGGTCAACACGGAGTTTTGGTTAATATCAGGCGAAAGTTCAATAGCTTTTGATACATCTTTGACAAGCACTTTGCCTTTGAAGAAACCTTTTTTTTCTGTTCTGAAGTGTAGGCATTCAAGTGAGCAACCATATTCTCAACTTCCAAATCGAATCGAGTCTGAGATCTTTTAGAACTACCCTTCAAAATGAATATAATTTTTCTAACCGTCTCCATCCATTTGAATGAAATTTATCTTAAAAGTGTTACCCATACCGCAGCTGCTATTACATTGAATTGGATTATTGGTCACAGATGTATTAGTTAAGTGAGAATATTCGAAGCTGTCACACACTCGTATACATCACTTTTAAATATGTAAGACCGAAAACCTGACCTACCTATAAAACCTACTTATTTATAAGAAGATTAATGAATTGAAAAATACTTCTCGTGTCCCAACATTGAATTGTGCTGATGCACATCGACGTGCTAACCACCAAAACCGGAGAAAATCTTCGTAACTAAGATGTATTTACATATGTGTAGACATACTTTCAAAACGCCACGGGTTTCTTCGAAAACCGTGCATGTAAATGTCTAGCACAGGGCGGACTTTCATATCGCAATTCGTTATTCGGAGGTAATAACTCAACGTCGTGCATCGCTTTATCAGCACATACTCCACTTGTAAAGCGAAAAGCAACAACAAAAGATAAATCAAAAAAGCTTTAAATTCCCGGTTCCCAGCGTCACCATGGGATGCCGCAGGCCTAAGACATTGTTTAACTTATCTTATTTATTAAAATATATAGTTCGTGTATTTGTTTTGCAATTGTTAAATTTAAAATTAATTCACAAACGCTTGAAGTTGTAGTATTATAACATAGCGATTTTAAAAATATTGATAAAAACAGATTAATAATTATAAATTTTATGTATTTAAATACTGAATAGTTTTTATTAAAAAATTTTTCCTGGTAATATTTTTTACATGTCCATACTGTATGTTTGTGTTGGTTAGTAAAATATTTTATATATATTCTAATAAATAAATCTTCTGATCTTCTCCGTTCTTGGAGCTGCCCTTTTTGGTGAAGAATGGGCAGTCAGATGCTATGTCGATAGCATCTTTTTTTCGATACTTTCCTTAGGCATATGTTTCGCCATACGCAAATGAAATATTTGATAGGCTTCCTCGAAGGCCTTCGAAACCGCTTGCTTTAGGCTATGCACGATAAGATATAAATTATTAAATTATTCTTTTCGTTGACAGTTACTATCTTTCTATTCGTAGCTCTGCAGCATTTTTCTTTGGTAATACTTTCTGTCGAGTTCTGCAGTTCCATGAAGCTTAACAATAACTGCAAAATTATCTCAACTGTGATTAAACGTGTGACACGCGTAGTAAAAGATCACGCATAAGAACGAACCAAATTTGAATTGTATATCACATTGTCCTTCAAGTGTAGATGCAAATGACAGCTGATTTTTTAAGTTTCCCATTTGAACATAGTATAATGCTATCGTTTTTCATAAAATCTTACAAAATTTTATAAGCGGCAAATACTTAAAATTCAGAAAATAAAAAAGTCGTACTGATCTTTTCTTCTAGTCTTCTGATATTTCGAGTATAGACCAAAATGTAAAGTTACTACAAGATAGAAATAAATTAGATAAATAACTTTTAAAATAAAAATAGTCTTTTTTTCTTGTTCTTTTTCTTTTTATATTTTTATTTATTTATTTATTTTTTTTTGTGTGTTATTTGTTTGTATCCATATATTGTGTATTTCAAATTTTGTCCAATTTCACCTCATGTTTTGTGACTTTTAAGAAAAGATAACAGAGCTACCAATGTTCGCTATGCTTTGTTACATCTCTTTTGGTTTGTTATGTTTTTTATTTTCACGTAGACTAATACAATTAAATAAAATGTTGGTAACCCTCCTAAAGGCGTACACTCGAAAGCAAAATGAATTTGCTTCAAAGCAAGATAAAAAGTCTTTATGCTGTCGTTGCGGTGTTCACAACCAACCTCAGCACGTTACTTAATTGAACAAAAAGAATTTTATCACCAATTAGTCAAACATAACCTATAAATCAAAAATCTAAAAATCTAATAAAAATCATCAAAACATTCAACATCACCAATAATTCTTAAAAACTTAAATTACGCTGCTGGATTATGGGTCTAAAGTGAAACATATAGGCCTAATCCATTTCTTTGTCACAACTTTTTGTCGACGTGCTCAACCAAAGCCGTTTTTTACTAGACTGAGTCTAGGATAAAACTTTGCAAAATGGCGGATGTTTGCTGTGTGTGATTGAAATATTCGCAGCAGCTGGCAAATTATAAACTTTTGTTAGAGAATTCAGGATACCTACCGTCATAATTCAAAAATCAAAATTTCAAGCCATTTTCAACTGAGAACAAAACTATTTCATTTTTGCTGCGCTGCCAGAGATGACATATGTGCTGATGAAACCAAAAAAATTCTTAGTTTCTCGAAGTGATTACGTCGGTATGAATAAAAAATGGAAGCCAATCAATAAAAAAGATAAATGGAAAGCATATACTTGACCAAATGTTAATCCGTTCGATTGCGCAAAATGTAGATTTCAGCAGGAAATAGCGAGTGCCGAATACATATTTTCGTAGCGTAGGCAGTGAACTCGAATTAAGGAAATGTCCAAAATGGCCATATGATTCAAATTTTCCTAAGCAATAATTTGTATCTAAATGACCGATGTGAACAACGTCGCTGATTAAAAAGAAATTTAACAAAGTTGTTCACGAACGTTGCTGGGTAAGTTCTAATATATTATTTTATAACATTATTATTGTAAATACACTTCGCTCCTATTTACCTAATAATTTATTCCCGTTTTTCGTGCATAGGCATGTAATATCGGTGGGAAACTTCTGGTGGAAAAGAATTTGCAGTGCATCAATACAATCGGTGGAATGTGAACACGACAGTAAATAGTTTTCTACTGTGGACAGGCGCTATACACTTGAACACAATCCTGAGCAAAGACAGGTTTACGCTGCAATCTCGTCTATACTTCAGGTATTTGGAGAATAATATCGCGAAACGGGAACTTTCGGTAACGTAGTTATTTTTAAAGTAAGACAAAGTTTTAAGATAAATTTATAGTATTTAAGCTGCAAAAAGATAGAATTGATGTAATTGTTATTTTTTCTATATTTTTGTATATCAGTATCAATTTATCAATATTGATATTGATAACTAGTAAATTATTGATATTGAAAGCGATAACTCAATCTTTGGTTGTTTGCAAGGACCTTTTTAATCTTTTATTCACGTAAAGCGCACTTGGCTGGATACGAGTGTGAAAAGTTACATAAATAGCAACAATGCTATGTAACAAATGTTACGTAATAGCAACATGCATTTTGTAATTGTACGCTTTTCATACAGGTTTCTTGATTAGGGGAAAAGAAATGAAATTTCGGGAAAACTACTGCTTAGAGAACTGTGTAATGAAATTGAGCTTACGAAGCTTTACAACATAAACTTCAAAAACATTTTCTTTCTTTTTCTCAAATTGAAATTTATTTGGCCGTCTTGGTACAAAATCAATAGAATAACATGGATTAAATCAAGTAAATTAATAATTTGTCTATTAAAGCATTCTCTTGGTTATTTATAGGCGCTAGAGTTGTCAGAGGTGCGGGCAGATGCGTCTGTGTGTGATTGTTCTGGATTTGTTGTCGTACGATTCTCTGAGGTGGTTCCTTTTATTTTGTCGCTTCACTCCTTATACTCCCGCTATCTTACACGTCGGCAGCTTTGCACTTCTCGCTAATATTTTTGAATGACTTGCATCCCATGTAGACGCAAATCATTATTTTAGTCCGTTATTGCTCTGACCCATTTTATTGATGCCTTGTTCTAATAGTCGAGAGTAATTACTTCTAATTCAGTGAGTAGACGGAGCTACAGTTTTAAAACTAATTCAGAAATTCATATTCGTTTATGAAAATCACACTATTTTTTTATTGCTTAAAGTTAATTAATATAATTATTTCAACTACAAAAAATAAATAAAACAATTTACTATTTCATTGATGACGTAATATAGTTTAGAGCTACGTGCTACATATACGTTTTTGTTGCTTAATAAAAGAACTTTAATAAATTTCTCCTGTAGTCTTGACCGTCCTTGGCAGTTAGTTACTTGTATTGTCGCTATGTCCTTTTCATATGAGTTGCTTGGACATATGTCTCGCCATACATGTGCGAAATAAATAATAGGCTTCCTCAAAATCCTTAGAAGCCCCTTGCTTTGGACAATCCGAGACCAGACGTCTGTTGGTAAGGATTAAATTGTTCTTTTTGTTGCGAGCTACTACCCTCTCATTCGCAAACTTTGCGGAATTCGTCGTTCATTTTACGAGCTCCGTCAAGCAGTAGTTTTTCTGTTCGCGGATATATCGTATGTTTGTAATGTAAACCGATTTTGTAAATATGTAAAAATGTTTAGGGCCTTTCCAGAGAAATGAGTGATACAATAATCGCATATAGTTTTGTATAATATTCTAGGCACAGCAATATCTAAACCATATTACGTACTCTCAGAGGACTAAATCTAACGATGGCTTTTCCTAGAGCATTATATTATTATTTATGAGTTTTTGGGATATACTACCTGCTCTAATACCTCGTCGCTATTCCCATCATTGCTACAGCCACTCCATATATTTTATGAAGGTTCACTTGTGAAGTGAAAATATGGTCGCCAGGAGATTTAGCCTAAGATGTGCAGAACAGGATCGCTATATAAAGAATTCTGATGCACTAAGGATGATGGCAAAGTATCTTATGACAGAGCAGGGAAGAATACCAAATCAAGATTTAATGTGATTTGGTTAATATCGTAGATTCTAATATTTTAAAGCTACTGTGCCCGACTGAATTGTTATGTTTGTACTTTCATCGGCCTTATTTAGAACCTTCCCAAGTGCCAAGTGTTACGAAACGTGCAAGCTTTTTTGCATGTTTATTTTTTGCGATTGTTAAACGAGGCGAGAAAATGAAAACGAAGATTTTAGGTTTAGCTGACTTTTCGTCCGACATACTTTGTTACTTGATTGATGGATGATGGTATCGCTCGGTTACAGCGTATGAAATTCTGCGCAATAGAACCAGGGGGGCTTTGCAATCATGTTTGGGATTTTGGGGACAAAACGTCGATACTAAAGAGCCATTCCAGTAAACTGTCGAACTTCGCTCACGTTTTTCAGTGCCAGTACACCACATAGCTGCTGTTTTTTCTGGACCCGTATATCTCGATGACTGATGATATGTCCCGGATATTGTAACTTTTCTTTAATCAACGTTTATTCGTAGCTTGTCTTGACGCATACTACGATATACTTTCCGTATTGCCTATATCTTCGGCAACGGATATACGTTCGGTATTGATTTCAAATTTAAATGCCTAGAATCCATGCCCGCCGTTCTTTTGATGGCTGCTTATTATTCGCATTGGGTATAACGGAGTCTCCAGTTTGCCTAGCACATTTAAGGTTAAGGTATGTTCCCGGCTAGTTAAATTTTATGCATTTTTAATATTCATCGTCATTATAGCACAGTGCGAGTTGTTCCATGAAGGCTTCATTTTCGACATTCTAAAGCTTGTTGGCTATACGAATTAGTTGTGCAATATTTCCGATTTGGTGGGAAATGATGCAGGTCATCAAAAGACTAAGGACTTTATTGTTTTTGACCCAGGCCTAGCGTAGTTGACTTTCATTCCAAAACTTATATAAAAAAATTTTACATGAAAATACCAGTTATTTTAATAGTACGACTTTTCCCAGGGGTAGTAATTGATCCCGGGAAGAACATCTATGACATGGAAGGTTCTTGACAGTCACTTGTTATGTTGTCTTTCTAGTCCACGAAATTTACATTTCAAGAGAAGAAAAGTAAATCGTCCTCCATTTCTTTTCATACGGTTCAGACTGCACATTTCTTTATTAGCTCTAGCTATAATACGGGCTTATTCTTTTTCTCACTATGTGCACCTCTAAGATGAATTTGGATTAACTTATTTTACCCTTCACACGATTTATAAAAAGTACCATATGTTCAGCACACAGTTGTTTTTAAAATATTTCTACAAAAAAATTAACAAAAGAAAAAGTTTTCTTCAGAAAATTAATACGCTAACAAAGAGCGAAATATTTTATGGGACCTATATAAACTTTGTCTAGTTTATGCCCTGCCTCATGCAAGGTTTATTAAAGAAAACAAAAGAAAGATTTTTAAGTACGAGTATATAGTTTTTTAAAACTTCCTTTTTAAATATATTATCTAGTTATGCATAAATATGGCTAATCAATTATGTTATGTTACACAAACAAGGAACAACGAATTACTTTCACTCTACTGCATTTAATCCACGACTTATCCTTTTTGGCATGGTTGGCGGACCTTTTGCTATCTAAAATAGAAGAAATAAATAAGTAATATATAAAAATATTTATATAATATTATAATTACCTTAGAGGAAATGAGGAAACATTTGCAGCTTCTGTTTCCCTCCAATTTCTTCCTATCAGTAGCGTAAACAGCACGTATCCAAGCAAATTGCTGCCATGAAGAAGGCAAGCCGTGTCACCACAGTTGTATGCACCTGCTTACCGATGTCTTGTTACACCATGTGTTGCCTCATAGCCGCGTAGAATAGGTCGTGGGCATGGTGGAACCTCGTGGACCTTTGGTGTTGTGAATTTTGTCTTTAAATACTTGCTCTTTGCTTGCTTACTGCAATCCCGAACCCTGTGAGCAGCCGCAGGTAGCTTTCTTCCTTGTTGCTGAACTGACCTGTGAGCAGAGCCTGGGCAATTTCGTAGTCCATTTTGTTGATCGGGAGGCAATCATCATATGTCCTGACTCCGCCTGCCCATTTTGACACCTGAAGGTTCGTTAGTCTTTCGCTCTGCCGGGCGCCATCCTGCAGAAGAAACGTTCCAGTAGGTGCTGGCTTACCCTGTATGAGTCGATCGCGTCGCCTGTCTTTCTAAACTTCTTCTTTTCGAGGACCTGTAAAAAGGAGATAATTAATGGTTTGTTCGTTGCCCCGTTTTTGGTGATGATTGAACCGATTTTACAGACAATTTGCAAACATATTTTTAATCATGAAATTTCCTTTAGAGCATTTTTTCACTAATTTTTCAATTAATTTCTGGTATTCCTGCTACCGATTAAATATTTAACTTAAAAAAATTGACTTTTCTTTTGCCACTGAAAAGTATTGATACATTTGCAAAGCAAATCATTTGATGTCAGAATAATTGAATTTCATCTGTGTATTTAATCAAACGACACTTGAATTCTGCGGCTTAAAGAAAGCAAAATTATAAACAATGTAGACTTTGCCGAGGACTATGTGTGGATCTTCTATTTTATTTGTCAAGGTTGTGGGAGCATGATCATTTTTGAGTTAAGTTTAGTACTAACAAAAATTCTATACTAAGTGAACTTTTTAAACATATCCGGTAGGAGTGCGCCGAATATATCTTATTTTTTCCCGTTCCTGTTTTTGTTGTTTTCGTTATTTTATTGGCATGTGCCACGTTGAACACTTTCTAAACGGCGGCTGTCACACACGCGCCAGCATATCCATGGGGATCTTAAATAACAAATGTCGAGAGATATCCGAGTAACTTGTTTTCTTGTTTTCTTGTTTTCTGTAGTTAAGGGTCGCGAGAACATAGGGAATTAGTTACTACTCTGTCTTTTCGGCAATTATGTAAAGATTTTATTCAGCACCGCGGTCATTTCCTGTTCAGGAGCATATGACATTGTCTTGATATGTCTCTCAATATGCCTTAATGGGCATGGATTTGTAAAAAGGCATATCAGTTGCATTACGCAAAATCCGTCCTTATTTTATATGAACGTGCTTTGGACTTTTCTTTTTTTGTAATTCACTTCTTTTATTTTAACTATTATATCTGAGGAATTATAAAAAGTTTTTGTTTTCTATATATGTACAAAAAAAGATTTATTTGAATCATGCGCGTTTATGCCACATTAGTATACCACACTTATCATATTTCACAATTTCTTACAATTTTGTTTTTTGTTTTTCTACATTTTCTATGTTACAGTTTCTTTATCAGCGTTTCTCTTAAACATTTTTATGAAGCAAATGTTATTGTAACAATAAAGTAGTTATAGTGTTGAATCTTTTTCCTTTTTGTTGATAAAAAAGCGCCACATTTGTGTAATGTATTTCAAGAGCGGGGGCTATGTTTAGGCCTGGGTTAGCCCACTTTGCGTGGCCAACAAAACAAAAAAAAGGGTATAAACAAAAAGTGAATTAGAATATGATTTATGTCAAATCTGCTACGTCTGTCCTGTCTATTAGCTTGTCATAGTGTTTGTATGCAAATTGGTACACCGCTGCTAACACCTGGTTGAGTAACACCAACTTCTTGAATACCTTCCCCTTCATCTGGATTGTTCTCTGTCACGGTCTCCTCGTTACATTCCATATTTCCCTCTTCTTACTCGGTTCCTATTCTATCTTACCGTATCTTAACCCTAGCACTCCCTTCCCTTCACCAGAGACGGGGAATCCGTGAGGCCAAAACGAGAGACGACTTTGGGTCCTCACAGATCCTCCGCTCTTCGGGGGGAAGAAGTGACTGTTGTTGCGCCTCTCTCGTGTTTGGCCGTTCGGTGTCGGCTTCGGTGCGGTGTGTGTTGTCTGTTGTTGCAGGGCGTTTGCTGATACCGTAATTCATTACAAATTTTACAAAAACAAAAAAAAATAATTCCGAAATGAAATGAAATTTCGGCCACGCATATGTGCAGTAGAAATTTGGAATTTACAAGTATTGCTTTCCTAAAACGAGAGGTTTCCACAAGTCCCGAGCCCGAGATTCGCTCTGATCTCTCACCGGGGCACTGTGTGTCCTTTAACGCCAAATATATATTCACTTATGTTTGCGTATATTTTGCATTTGCTCCCAGAATATGTAAATTATGTTTGTTTGGCGATCTATTGCGTACAGGTACGCCTTACCATGCGTAGCGGTTTTACAGCATCCACTTTGCTGTAGTTTATTTGTGAGGGATAAGCAAAACCCATCCTTATCCCATACAGGCGGACTTTGTTCTCTTTTCATAGTTCGCTCTTTAAATGGCGCTACTATGTGAGCGGAGAATTATGAAGGGAAATGTTGATTAACGGAATTCTCACATTGCCTTCGTTATTCATTTTGGTGAAATTTATTGAAACGTGTCGTTTTTGAAGAGAATCCATGATTCATCCCCAACAGCAAGACCCTCCAGAAACGGACACCACTCGTTTTGTTGAAGCAAATTGGTGAAATTACGGTCACGTTCTGATTCATCATTGCCGCTGGTTTCGCGGGAGAACCCTGCAACCCATTACTTTCGCCGATTCGCGAAATGATTGGGCTGCTTTCCATGCTTTCTCATAATGGTAGAGCATAATATGACGAATATGAGTATGATTATCGACATGCATTTTTATAACCTAAAAGTAGAAGGATATTTGCGTCCATAAAGTAAAGAAACGCCTGATAATTACGCACCAACCCGATATTATTAACACTGAATACGGCTGACAAAGCCAGGTTCTTAGAGTTGATGAGCAATGGTCTTCAAATTTTTTAGTAGCACCGGACAAATCACTAAATGTTTTGGGGGTCACTCCTTGATTGGAGAAGTTTCCTTGTACTGCATCTCTTTATTTCATCTGTTTCAGATGCTTTATGCTTGCTCCGCTTTCCTTTAGCCCTCTCTCTACTCTCTCTACTTCCATGCTTCAGAGTTGTTATTTTCCTCTTGTATAGTAAAATTTTACACAAATGAATAGAATAAAGTTAATACCTTATTCCGCATCCGCTTCCAAACAAGGGTCACATAGGTCGCTTTGGGTTATTGTCGTCGTGGTTTTATTTTTATTCGTGATTAGCGATTAGAAAACTACCCTTTGTGAGATCTGATTTACGTCTTGTAATTTTTGTTATAAATGCAACCTTGTAACGGGGTTTTAAATTCAACGACGTCCTCTAGTGGTCGTATGGAAAGAAAAAAAAGTTACTAGACCTGAGAGACTGACATGCCTAAGGTTTTTTTTTCGGAGAGTAAACGCGGTGTGCGTGTAAAAACATAAAATAAAATTAAAGGAAGCTTTCTGTCATTTATTAAAACATTAAAATTTGGGATTAAAGACGAACCAAAAGTTATTATATTAGAATTTTTTTGTGAAGTTATTTTGAAAGGGATTTTTTTTTGTAATGCTAACAAACTGCCATTCTAGATAGACGACATTTAGTCGTTAATACAACAATTCCACAATTCGTTAGCAACTCCGATACCTGACTGTATAACGGTTGTTGTTGTCAATTCCCGTATCATTTTAGTTGAAGATAAAGTGGAAGGTTGGTTGGCACTTGCCTGGTGGCTTAGGTGCACCGAACTTATCTGCAATTGTACTTGCTGTTGCTAATTTTGTTGCGGACGCTGTAAGAGAAGACTGATTAAAATTTCTTCTTGATTATTTATAAAAAAAAAATAAAAGAAAATAAAAGGAGTTCTTGCTGATTTCTTATTTGTCTATTTGATATGTTTTCTTTCCAATTTAGAATACTCGCCTGTTTAGCTTTTTGCTTTCTTTCGGTCATTATACAAACGCAAAGAAAATCACTTTTTTTCATTATTATAAATTTTAAACTATACTACTGGAGAGTTTCTACTCGCATTAAGATTTAATTCTACATTGTCAAGAATTTTACACCACAAGCGATAATGACAGAAATTGTAACGAGATTTCATCTTCATTAAAGCCTGCCACGAACTGCTCATTGTCAGTTGCTTGTTTAATAATTAACTACCGGTTTCCTTCTCATAAATTATTACCCGCTTGTCCTCAGTACACAGATGTGTTTGAATAAAATCGTTCCTCGTTGGTTCCAAAAGATAATCACATAAACTTCATGATGGGAAATTGAATCAAAAATTATCTGGATCGTAACAATAGCTAATACGAATACTTGTAATCTGCTTGAAGTTGTTATGTGGTGAAGATAATGGAAGAAATTATGGAAAAAGTCGTAAAGGGTTTCGTTATATTGTATTTAGGATGAATGAATGTATTAATGGTAAACTTAGTATGGTGTCCCTATACCAACCGCACATATTTATTGGGTGTTTATCTTTTGTATTCAACCTATGTTGCTTGGCTTATACCTCCAAAACTGTCAACTTTTTTCGATACCAATACAAGGTCGGCTAGAAGTTGTTACTAGCTAGAAATTAAGCGGATGGATATTTATCGAATAAAACGATTCATTTGAATGGTCCTTTCACAATTGAATTTATTTGGTTTTACACCTAAATTTTATACCTGAAAGTTATTTACCAAAATATCTTATTGTTAACGTAAGCACGGATTTTTGACCAATTAAGTTAATTAGGGCGCCTAGCGTTGTATTGCATTACGAAATGCAATTCTCAGGCAGTTAAAGTATGACGCAATTTTTCCTTTTCTTTTTGTACATGAATTATGCTGATTTTGCATAATTCTGTCACACTTCAAAGTGGATAGTCGGTGTTTATTTTACGCCGCCTATGGAAATAATGTTAAATAAAAAAAAAAGGGAAAATCTTATCTAAATCTTATTCTCAGTAATATAAAGAAAAAATATTGTCTTTTGAAGGTTCAGAGATGATAACCATAACGATGTGGAACAGAATGTTTGTAAGTGTATGTTGAGAGTTACGCTAGTTGATATATGTCGGATTACTTACCTACAGGATGCCTACAGGCCACTGACGGCACTTTGGATGCTTGCTACGAGGATGACGATGTATACTGCTGACGATGCTTGACGATTATAATGCCATTTAATCATATTCCTGAATAATCGCAGCAATTGTCCTGAAAAGTCGCAGCAATTGAATGCAATGGTAGGCTTTGTTTTTTCCATACGTCACGTGACAGTCCTAAATCTCCCTTTTCGATTTGCCGCACGCTTTTCCCATAACGAAAAGAAACGTGATTATAAACACGCGTAGAAACACCAATAAAGAAGTGATTTCAAGCATTGCTGGCGATTATAGCCAAAAAGTAATTGCTCCAACACTTCTGTCCCCTTTTTGACTTTATCTGCAAAAGTGTAAAGGATTATTAACATTATTATTAACGCTGCAAAATAAGGCGAAACAACTGCAAGTTTTAGCTTATGAACATAGATAATTTCACCATCTACTTAAAAAAAAAGTGCCAATGTTGTAAAGTCGAATCGAATAGTTAGTTAAATCTGAATTATGAAGATTAAAACACTAGTGCACTCGCACATTCCTACGAAAGTAGGATCGTCTACGATACACGACTTCTCTCACTTGCACATATGTTACGCAATTAGATGTGCAACAATCATTCTTGATCGTGGACTTTTCATCAAATTCAAGTAGATGCAAAGGTCTCCTGAAAAAATTATTATAAATATTGACGCTGTAAACTACTCCACAAACATGGTTATCGAAGCTTACGAGTCTTTGTGTAATGCAGGCATTGTAGGGAGTTAGCAGTTGCTCAACAAGAGCTCTACCAGACTTGAGCTGAAAATGTTGTCTTAAGCAAATTAATTTCACATTATGGGGTGGCGTTTACTGAATACGCGAATTATTTTTGTGGCCTCAGTAAGTACGTGTCGGTCACGAATGATTGCAGATTTGAAAAACGCATTGTCATCAATACAAAATGTTTCCACTCCCCGTTTGTAGCTGTGCCTCACACCAGCTGTCCCATTATTTCGAAGTAGTTCGTGACTCCGGAAACACGTCATATGTTTTGTCTACAGTATAGGAACATAAATATAACGTTTTAGATCCGTTTGAAAATGGGACACGAATTGAACAGGATATCTGTTGATAGGCGAGGGACAAACAGCGACAACAAAACCTACGCTCATCGACGTCGTCATTCAACAGTAATTATGAAAAAAAAAACTAATGATTTTTGTAAAGTGACTTTTCCTTTATTGTAACAAAAAAAAAAAAAAAAAATAATGTTCTTGTATGTGTTCGTTTGCGTTTTTTTTTTTTGGAAATGGAATGTTTTACTGTTCGTTTTACAACTTAATAAAAAAGCCGTTTTTTATGCCATAGCCAATATCGCAGGCTATAGGGCTTCTGGAATGTACCTAACCGCATACACCACACCAGAATACAATTTATCCGATAAGCTATTCGTTTTGGCCGGTGGGTTCACGTGGAATTTTGCTTTGATCCCTTGTGGCATCGTTTTTAATGTCAGCCTCCCATTCTACCTCAGTGAAATCACTAAAGTTGTCTATGCTTCCTACCCATTTCTTCTGAATTAGGGTATTTGGTGTGACTGTTCCTAACTCCAGAGTGGTGGGTATCTCGAGATTACTGATCACTTCTTCATATTCTGTATTTGTTTTACAAAATTAATCATTCCGTCCCATCTTGAGTCGGATTTGTTGGTCTTAACCTGTCGTCGTACGTTCTTTAGTTCGAATCTTTCGCCTTGCGCTAGGGTAAGAACAATAATCGGGTTTGATTTTAATGAACCCTATGACGTGAGTATCGGTTCTCCTATTGACTGTTGTGAACTACTAAAGGTTTTTTCTATCCTTTGATGTTGGATAACACTGCCAATGGGGAATAAAAAGAAAAACCTGATTATTTCTGATTTTGTTTTCGTTATCACCTTTAACATTCCACAAATTTTGTTTTTTTTTTTTTCAATTACTTCACACTGTGCGTACCACTTTTCTATATGTTGATCGTTCATGTTAAGTCAGAAATAAGTGGATGCATATCACACTACAATATATAAGTTAAATAAGTTTTAATTTCTGGGTTTTTCTTTTTGAACAAAACACAAACTTTTTTAATTTAGATTTTTAATTTTTATTTAACAAGATTTTTATTATTATATACCACTTTTGGAACTAAGTGGTTACAATCGATAAAAAGACTGGCTATTCTTTACAGATTATGTTTTAAAGAAACCTCGGTTTATTGACAGCCAGCACTTGTGTTTACAGTAGGGTGCTATGGGATATTAGTGGGAAATGCTTATGGTAGTGTGATATAGGATATGGGTGAGAGTGTTTACAATGAGTTCATATGACACTCATTGTTTATGAAACTTTTTGTTTATTTGACCCGTAAGGGTGCTTCGTAAATTTGAGCTTTTATTGGAATGGTCCTTAACTTAGATACATATACATACAAAGATTTACGGATGTAAATTACAAACGAATGAAATATTAAAAATATGATGACCGCAGAGTGCTGCTTTTTCCTACGATGAAAACGATGATCTTCATAATGATGTTCACGTTTAAAATAAGGATGATGTTTGCATAGATGCTTATAAGCTTAATATATTCAATATAACTGATATTTTGAATAAGTATTAACGCTTTGCTCAAATAATCTTAACAGCACTGACTGTTATCGGTGCAATCAAACTATAGAACTTTTGCTTCTAATGAAAATGTTACTCCGCTTCTTACAACTTTTCTTTAGCACTCGTTGACTTCCACTCTTCGGCTCCTCGAAAAAAAACCAAAGTCAAACCACCAACGAATTCTTAAGCATCATTTTCTCTCTCTCTCTCTCTCTCTCTCTCTCTCTCTCTCTAGCAAACCGCTATTTGGAAAAATCGTCACTACGACATTTCTGGCAAAAGCAGACCGACAGATACCCTCCCTAAATTTGTTCGCAGACGTTACATCTCTTATTGAGGAATTCTGTAGTAATTAAATTATTGTCAGGACTTTTGTTCTTGTTCTTGCTGACAGTAATTACACTTATACAAATATAAATGCCCACATATGTGGCCGGGGGCCGTGAGGGGGTTAAACCGATTGTTTAGTTTTTAAGCATTTTGATTAATCACGACACTGATAACGAATTTGCTTACGGTAACAATTAAATTGAGCGATTAATTTGTAAAGCAGTTTACGTTAATCGGGAAAGTTTGTATGTTTGATAAAAACCACGTGGGGTCACAAAGCCTTGTTATTCCGATGTAATGTATAGCAAACCTAATCGCAAATTTTTAATACAATGATTCTTTATTGTGTCTTCGTTATTTAGGAGCAAGTTTTGAATGATGGCCATCACTTATGATGGCCTCTTTTATTTAGTCGTAAACTTTTAATTGCGTGTTAATTTTTCACATGAATTCTTTAATTAATTTTAATATTTTTAATTACAAATTTATTTATTCGAATCTTTAAAGATTTTCTAACTCGAATTCTATATTTCCAACGTAGTCCTGAGTTTGGCAGAATATTTCTTCTTCGATCGTACGTTAATACGGCACTGAGCAAAATTTACTTTCTAAATTTTTTTCGTTCATTACCGGTATGATTTACGCACTCGATGATAACAAAAGATTTTGTAACTTTGGAAAGATCAGAATGGGAAAATGAAAAAAAAAAAAATAAAAAATGCTTTCTATAATGCTTTCATTCATTGCACTTAAAGTTATGTTAAGGGAATCTTAACAATAATTGTTATAAGCCAGATGTGTGATACGGGTTCTACTGTGTTGCTGGGAGTTGATGTTTTTTTTTAATTATTGACAAATGGAGTAGTGGGAAGTTCCATTATAATATTTTGATCAATTCCAAATATTACAACAGCTAGAGAAGGATCATTAACTCTTGTATAATCAAATGAAATTCCATGTTTAAAGGATATAAAGTAATTGTCGATATTGGATCGTATTAAATAACACATTGACCCATTATTCGCCTCTAGTATGTTCAACTTTGTCTAATTTTCTTCATCACTATATTGCATATTTCTTCTCGAAATAGCTATAAAGCTATCCCAATAACTAGATAGACCAAGTTTTCCATTCTTTTTATTGAATTCAGAAGTACTTTTAAGTAAATCATCTGCGTCACTTTTTAATTTCAATTGACTAAAATGATTTAAAAAATGTCTATTTTCAGTATCTTTTGATTTTCCACAACTAGAGCTTGGCATTTAAGTTCGGTCCTTTTCATCCTAAACTCTTCGCCTCTTATTTTTATGTGAGCGATTGGTATTGCCAAGCTTTTCTTCATGGCGTTGTTGTCGCCATCAAGTATTGTCAACTATTCCTCTACTTTGCAACTGCGAAGGATTTGTGCCTCCCTTGAAACCTGCAAAGAAATTTATAACAAATAAGTGACGGTAGACTCCTTCATCGATTATCTTTGCATATTATCGCAACTTGGCCAGAACTTTCATTATTAGAATTGTCAGAGCAGTCCAACATTATTTGATAAAATAATGTTATCATCACATCAGCTCGAATGTTAGACGACAAACGATATCAAAGAAAGTTTTTATGGCAATAAGGTTTCGGAGGCTGAATAGATCGATGCACGTACCCTTGCTTAGCTCGATAGTTCGGAAGGTGTGGGGGAGTTTTATATTTTATGTGGGAATGTGTGTGTGTTTCTATATTGATAAGATCTTGCTATTTAATTTAATTTACTACTCAATTTGTCGGTTTTTATGTATGGTTGGAAAACCGAAAGCGAGAATAAAAGACGAATTTGAAGATTGCGTGAAGTTTTGATTAATTTTGTTTGCAAGTGTAATGAACGATAATATTTATATTTTGTTTGTTAAAACGATCGAATTTTATGGTGATTGAAAAACGAATCATATATGTAGCGCATATGTGTCACTATGTCTTTTAGTTCACCAAATGTCTTCCAATTCACAATTTGCCTTTTAATCAATTATTGTTTAAATATGTTGCTTAAAATTAATTAAACATTAAACATATACGGAGCGGATCGGCAATATTTTTTGGTTACATAATTCTTTGCAACCGTGACGCTCTGTCAATTCTGCAGGGAAGGTGTGAGATGCATTCTTTTGGTCAGAAGTAAGCTAGCCAGATATCAGGGTCTTCTCAAAAGATAATCTGCCATTTGCGGGACCGATTCAGTAGGACACTCTGTCACAATTTCGCCATTAATTCTGTATTTCTTTGTCCAAGATCTATGATCAAAGACCTTAGGTTTGTTATACCGAACATAAATCGTTGTGTTTGTAAGGGTGTCTAAAATAACTCAAATGTCATAGAAGAATTTTGTATATTAATATTGAACACGATGAAGTTCATATTTATTTGTTTAACACGGTGAGGTTAGAGTGGGTTTACCATTACGTATTTTGAGACTATTATGAAATTATTTGCGGAAGAAACAATTAAATTTTATCAACGGGGCACATTCATGTTATTTAACTTAACGTCCGGGATAAGACGCAGGCCCAAACATGCTGAAATCAAAACCAAATCGTATCACTTGTCCAAGTTCCTGAAAACAAACCAGTTTTCGCCGGAAGCCACCTTCTTTTATATCCGCCAAAGTCCCCGCTAATATTTGCGAGCGGAGGTCATCGTTCCTAGGACATCCTTTTTGTGTTTTCCAATGATGCAAACAACAAAAATACGGATACGCTTTTATAATCGCAGAATAAGAAAATATTATATAATACTATGAGGTCTCTATGTAATGCCTGGTATGTGCTTGCCCGCCGCCAGGGTTCATTCACGACACAGTTCTTTTGTTGTTATTGTTCATTATTCCCTCCCTTTATTTAAATACAATTATTATTCTACGGCGACACTCATACTTTGTTAGTCTCCGTTACTCTCTGCGCTCTCTAGGAAGCGGATGTAAACCGGACGTCTCACGCTGAAGACGTCTTAATTGTTATATCTCTGTCTCACTCTCACCACTCTATTCCGCCTCTTTACGAAAACTTCTTTTTTTTCGGTTTCTTACGATCAAAAAGGTTGTCATTAGCAACCCTGCCGGATCTCACCTGAAATCAGATGATTTTTACTGAGCACCCCCTCCGAACGGAAGATATTTGAGGGCGAAATGACTACTACTTTGCTTGCTCACAATATTTAAGGGTGGTTCAGTGAGAATTATCGCCGGATGTGCGAGGTGCTTTCCCTCCCCAAACGGTTTGTGTAGTAGCACAGAAATACATTTTAGAAAGCAAACGCATCATTGTATTACACAGACAGACTGCGGATTCTCTGTCTCTCCTGTTGTTTGACTTTTGCTTAACAATAGTAAAAGAAAGAGATGCAAAAAGAAATTTGATTACTACTTTTCTAGGGCGTCGCGATTTGGCTCAATTCCAAGCCAGTGCGGAATTTTGTAATAAAACCGAACCCTAAGCCATGGGCCTTTTCCTACTCGCCCTACCTAATGATCTCCTTCGGCCCATGATATCCACGATGGAGACCACGATGTTGGGTCCGAAGACCCCTCCAAATCTAAATCCCTCTCATAGGACCAAAATTTAGACACTAGAAATTTTCTTCAATTTTCTTATTTTGTTTTATTATGTTCTTTCTTATATTCTTTCTGGTCTACTAAGTTGTTCCGAAATTTCTTTGTTTGTTGAACGCTGCTAACCACCACAAAGCTACTTTATGATGTATTGCATTGATGAGTACAAGTACAAGTCCATTAAATTTCATGTACGAATAAAGTTTCTTGACTCTTTTGGGATTCCTTCAATCAATCCTTGAATCAATGTTTTCTTTCCGTTTTATTTTTGTATTAGCATGACGTTAATATTGTTTAGGCAACACTATGTCTATTTGGGAATAAAATTTCCCAAAGTCATTGGAAAACACTCGCCATATTACTTTTCTTGTTTTTCTCCGCATTTGACCTTCAAAAAGATAGTCTTTCGAGAATTAAAGTTTTTTCCTCTCTTGTTCCTGGTTTATTCTTGTTTCAATTCACAACAACATTGAAACTTTTATTTTCACTTAACTAACTCTACAGTACGTATCTTTATGTTTGACATGGTTGTGAGCAGATGCATTTTTTTCAGCTGTACTGCAATTTTTATATTTGTTTTCTGGTTTTTTTTTTTTTTGTTTTTCTACTTTATTTCGAAGTGATTGATAGGCAACGTAGTATCAAAGTTCCAATTAATTTTTTCAGAATATGGGTTAGTTCCTAATGCGCAATTGCCAAAGATTGAGATAAAGAAACACTGAAATATAAAAGTACATCGATTAAGGTGGAAAACAATAATTTACTAGAAGCATATGAAAAATATTTGAAAAAATAGTTTCGTCATTCAATTAGCGACGATTTAATTAAATCTAATTTTAATTATATCAATATTGTATGAAATATATTTAAACCGCTTATGCCACAGATTTGTTTCTAATTAGAGTCTTAAGTAAATCTTTATAAGCAAATGGTTAAATGAAATTTATGAAATCAACAAAAAATATTAAAAGAATCTTGAAAATGCAGTAAATAATATCGGTACACATTGTCTGCACATAAATTAATTTTGTATTAAGCGAATCTTTTTATACCTACTACCTACTGATTTATTGTCTGAACATGAAGCAAAATTTTTCATTTTTCGTGATTCAATTTTAGTTTTCAAAGACGAACACAAAGCGTAATGAAAGTTACACTTCTTTTTATAAATAAAGAGATTGAATAATAATTAAATGCCTTCTTCTTTCTATGGACGTGAATGCAGCGTAAGTAAAATATATAGTAATTATAAATAAAAAGGCGGGAACCGTTGTTCTAAACCGAATTATAAATATAGTTTGTACAGATGTATGCAACAGCCAGAAGGACTTGAGATGAACCCACTCTTATTTCTATCGTTCGATCTACAAAATGATTCCGAGTTTAGGTATATTTGTCTATACTTTTGAGTGCAATCTGACAGAGAATGTTTTGATAAAACTTATGGCACTGACGTGTTTAGACCCTAGCGCAAATGCTAATGGCTATGAATTGGATCGAAGAATGTGAAGCCGTATTTTGAAAAAGTCTTAATCAAAAAGGGACGTTTTTAATATTTCCCAACAAAGTCGGTAATTGGTGTTACAAAAGTGGCATAGCAGAGTGGGCGGGGAAACTTATAAAACCTTTTACGAAAAACAGCGTGAAAGCTTTATTAAATGCTATGCTACGCCACTTCATCAAAAACTCTCATTTTGGTAAGGGGCCTTTAAGCCACATATACCACCGAAAAAGCTTACAACAAAACCACCACCTCTCCCGTGTTCTTATTTAAAACATATGTATTGGTACGTTAACAGATTTTTATAGTTTGATCTCTCTAATGACGCTACTCTCTCATTAACACACAACACTCAAGTTTGAAAATGTATTGTTCGCTAACGGAATAAAGATAACAAGCATTAAGTAGAATCAATAGATCCAAAATAGTGTAAATAGGTATTGCCCTAAAACAAAGAAAGATCATTCTACGTCAAAGAATCAAATGCAGTCTACCAATGTTATGTTATTTAGGGACACGTCTAGCCAAGAAGTGATTTCACTTGACGTACTCACGCCGAACAACTAGTATACAAATATAGAAAGTCGTCGTGCACATTGAACTCTTCTTTTCTTTTCAGAGTACACATCGTTCAACCGCTTCATCACCTTCGCTTTTTTCGCCATCGTCTATATATTTCAATGATGGACACCATATATATTCGGACATATTAAAAATATTTTTATGGCAAGTTTGATTAGGGGAGTTTATAAAAAACGAAGCTTCACACGGTGAAAGATAGAAATTGAAGATCACACGATCGGTTCAAATTATTCTCTTCGACTATCGCATATTAGAAGTCAGGATTTCAGCCGATTTTGCCGGAAGGCTGGGTACAAAAGCGAAAGCTAAATTATTCGTTCGCCTTCAAAAATCGAAAAGTTCGGACATCTTTGGCTAAATATTGCTTATCGCTTATGGATGGCTATGTGTAGTTTTACATTTAACGACATCTCTCTGGTGAAACTATTATAGCGTTTTCAAAGCTTGTCTCGTGGATTCTTCTAGGTTCAATTTGAGACGAACTATTGTTCGATTCACCCACCATCGGTTGTGCCACAATTGTCTGTCATGCCATCTTAATGCTTCTCCTATGTTTTTTAAAAATTTGTTAGAATTTTATATTAAGTGTATTACTCCTCTAATGTCATTGAAGGTCTCGTGTGCCTTTGTACCATACGATGCAACAATTGAACAGTTTTTTAATTTGAATCAACAATAGAAAGTTCAAAGAGAGCTGTCACTACTACATAGAAAGCATCCTGCAGTGAGCACTCGCACATTCGCATAAATCTCATATAATCACACCACGATAATATAAAAAAGGGAACTTCAATTAACAAAACCATTGCATCTTGTTCTTTATCAGCGACAAGGATAAAGTATACGCGACGATATCCATTTATTTGACAATACGCTGCGTACTAGGAATGGTATGCGCGGTGGCGCGTCTTTGCATCGATACACATATAATTAACCATGTCGCTGATTTCTTGAAAGTACAACATGCCGGTCATATCTCTAGTGAAGTCCCAATCGTGACAGTGATCAATATTGCAAGTACACGCATCATAGAGAAAGTAGGTTTTTATATTATGAGCGGTGTAACAGAAGACAGAAAATTTCCCACAAGGTGTTACAACGAGCATCCGATTAGTTTTCTCGAAACCATCACGTATCCGTTTACATAAACTACTGCGATTGCCTGATTCCGAGAAGACAACATCTGTATCTACCGGGTTGCCAGCGAAACTTTGGTACCGATTTGGACGCGGTACTGAACACGAGCATTCCATGTTTTGAGAACTTCCGGTATTTCCTGGAATGACTTCAGTTCCATAATTGACTTCTTGGTCTTTCAATTCTCGACAACGTAAGGCTTTATCCCTACATTTTTTCTTCCTATGCTTATCCCGTATATACTTGACAATGTCGCTGATGTCTTGAAAGAATAAGAGACCAGCTGTACCCATATTTAAGTTCCAATGGCGAAACCGATTGATATTGCAAGTGCAGCCCTCATAGAGAAAATAACTTTTTATATTCTTATTGGTGATGCGACAAAATATGATAAATTTGCCACATGGTGTTAAAACGAGCATACGATCGGTTTTCTGAAAACCATCATATATTCCTTTATATAAGCTTCTGTGTTCAGCTGATTTAGAACAAATGACGACCATATCTGCCGGGACGCTGGTAAAACCGGGATAACGATTTGGATCGGGAATTGAACAGAAACAGGGCGTACTTTGAAAACTTTCGTCGTCTGCCCTAATATTCTCAGTTTTAAGTTCCACTGTTTTGTGTTTTCGTGAGGCGTTATCCTTATTGCATTTCCGTATATAATGGACCATATCGCTGATGCCTTGAAAGAATAGAAGACCTGCTGTACCCATACTTAAGTCCAAGTGGCGAAAGCGGTTAACGTTACAAGTGCATCCATCGAAAAGAAAATAATTCCTTATGTCATTAGTGATGTGAGAAAAGAGAATAAAATTGCCCCAAGGTGTCAGAATAAGCAAGCGATCCGCTTTTCGAAAGCCGGCAAATATTCCTCTATACAAGCTGTTATATTTGCCTGATTTCGAACACACGACTTCCATTTTTGCCGGATTGTCGGTAAAACCAGGAGAACGATTCGGATTGGGAGCTGAAGAGAAGCATTGGATATTCTGGAAAAGTTGTGTGCGTTGGACAATTGCGCTAACGGCTGCAATTTTATGTTTTAGCCTTGGATCTTTTAACCGTTGAAGCCATGACGCGTTGCGGGTACCCTTTTTCGTTTCGCTTCCAGCTAATTTGAACTTTTCAAGCTCATGGTTTGAAGACAATTTCAGAGGTACTCGCTCTCTTAAACTCTCTTGCCCGTAAACTTGTTTTGATTCCACTGCTTCTATAGCTTTAACTTTCCTAAGGTTTTCGTCGTGCCATTTTTTCATATCTTTAAAGGTGTGTTTGGCTCTTTTGGAATCTACACTGTCTGCTTTTTCACGTTCGCCTTCACTCCCACTCGATGATTCTAAACCTTCCATATCTTCGAACATAGCTTTTTCCTCAATTTCTTCCTCTATAATTTCCAACTCGCTGGACGATGTTTTCAATTCAAGTTCGTTTACATCAGAATACAAGTCTTCATCCTCGAAGTCACTAATTTCCCTTAACATCTTCTGGCACATATCCTCGGCTTCTTCAAAGCAAATAACTTCATTCAATGATTGTATTTCGCCATCAGAGCTTAGTGCCGGCTCTTCGAACGCTGCAAGCGTACCGTCTCCATTGTCTTTCAATTGTATGTGGTGCACCTTCATTGCGTGTAAGAAAAACGGGCTTGATCTGTTCGAGCTCTGTAGTATACTATTTAAGACGATCATGAAGATGTCGAATGAGCGAAACATTCTGACAGTCGCGTGCTTTGCAACGTTTTCCACATTGTTCGTCTGGTTAGTTAATCCCATTATTCGGTGACGAAATGGATCAAAGAGATATATGAACCCTTTTTGCTTCCAGATAGCATATACTTGATAATTGATTTGCAATAATAACTTGAGGTGTCCCTCTTCGAATGCTTCCTTCACAGCCTGAACCAAATCTTCCGATTTGTAGTTCGGTACACAACGCCAAAAGCCTGCATATTTGCTTATAAATAGCTCTACGTGTACCCGAAACTGACCAATATTGAAGTAAATGGGGAACTCCTCAACATTGCAGCAAGCGGGGGAATGCAGATAAAAGGCGTGGCAAATTTTTACGCCAAAGCTTATAATTTTATCGACTACTTTCGTATTCCAGGTAGCCGGATGATTGATTTTCGCCACCACCAATGCAATCACTCCCGCTGACAGGGCACTTCGATTGCGTAACACTTCGTTGGGATTTAAAGACAAATGCAAACTCCCTCTAATGCAAGCATAGTCCTCGTTGATAACATCGTATTCCTGTTGCATAATATACCCGATCGGTGTGACTATCTTTACAATTTTTAACTCGCGTATAAGAAAAGTATCCTCTTCACGTAAGCCGCTTAGGTTTAAAATTAGATGATTGACATTGTCTAACGTTTTTAGGCACATCAACATAGCCACGCCTTCTTTATCATCTGAATGAAAATTATCGACTTTCCGACCACAAACATCGAAGATGAGATACCCTCCCTTGCAGAGCCAGATCATGAAGTAAAATTCGTTGGCGTTTATCAAGTAGTATGTGCTTCCACGCAGAGTGCTCTTCAGAACGTTCTTAATATTTTTTAAAACTAACAAACCTGTCGCATTGCCATCACCAGATTCATTATGGTTCGTTGTATCGGTAAATGTTGACTTTTTCACAAAACTATTCCTCACTTCAATTTGAAATCCATACCCCATTAATTCAAATTCTCGTAATATGTGATGTTCATGTGGGGCATACAGCTCTTGCGGCGACGCAGGCTGATTGTCTTCTTTTAGCGAGTTAACGTAAAGCATTAGACCATGCTTTAAGACCTCGTCAACAACTGTAGTATCCCAAGTCGTTATCGGATTCAAATGAAAACGTGCAACGGCTACCAAATAAGTGGCATAACGAGCTTCCGCAATGTCACTCCCTACACCGTCCGTTTCGAAATAAACGGCCGAAGTGACTAAACCGATAGGTTCACCTAGTGAACTGTTACTATAACCTTTCTTTTTTTCACCTACGAAGAGCAAAATCGCAAAATGATCGCTTTTCGGGACTGAAAACCTGCACTTACGTTTTAATTCACATGGCACGTCTAGATATCGATCTTCATCTTGCTTACGAAATATTGCACAATGTTTTGAACTACAGCTCGACTCTTGTTCGTTCAAGGTTTCAGAGCTTTTCCTGAATATTTTTTAGATGAACGACAAAAGCTGAATGCATTTAGAAGAAAAAAACTTTGATCAATTTTACTCCCCGTACATATGCAGTTTCTGTGCTCGTCTCTCGCAATGACGGGATAATCGGCTCGGTTTAGTATAGTAGTTACAAGCGCTTCGCTTTTTTGCTTCCATTTTTTACGTGTGCGTGTTCTCAATGCATGCGCACGTAAACAAATACATATTAATTTTACTGAACGTTTGCAATTTTTTTTGTTGTTTTTAACTTTTTCGAGTTTTATTATAAAAGAGAAAATTAAATTTATTTTCGTTTTTCAAATTTTTTTTTTAAATTAATTCAATTGAAATTTACAAAGCTACGACATTTGTTTTGTAAGCGTTTTCCTCTTCTTCTTTTCAAAAGAGATTTGTCGGAATTACAATGGCTGATCCGCCGCGTCGCAATAGAAAAAAGGCTCAGCGCGGACGGGATCCTGTGTTAACTCATTAGTCTTATTATTATTATTATTACTGCTATTATTAAAGTTTGCTTAAACAGTTGTTGGAAAGCATAGCGTAGACGGTTAGTCTATGAATAGAATGATGGCTGAATTGGTTGACCATCTATGGTTTTATTGGTATGGTTACGCCCTCCAAGCACGTTAGACGCTCCGAATACGACGAGCCTTAGACTATTTTTCATGGTATTGGTTGATTGATTTTTTCCTCAAAAGCTTCCGACTTTATTTTGCTTAGCGAAATTATATTCAAGTTCAGCAAAATATTGCTTTACATTTTAAAACCGAAAGAGAGATCAAAATTTCCAATTCGCAAGCGATATTGTGCACGAAGGGATTGCGTAAGGTAACCGAACACCTCATCGGCTATTAGCGATATCAAAAACCACTACTACTACGTTTAAAGAATTGTGTATGTAGGGAGTGCAAGATAAAATAAAGGGGTTGCTTACATCATGCTGCAGAGCAGCTAGGTTATAACAAATTTGGGACGGACCAGAAGCGAAATTAGGAAAAAATGGTTTAATATTGAAATAAAATTTGGAACGCATGTTTTGACACTTCATATAATCGATTTTTCTGCCCAGCACAGTGAGCCATCTATTTATTGTTGATTTGCTGCACTTTAGAAGGAGAAACACATCATCAATGGTATAGTAATGGTATGTCAAGCTTGTTTCACCATGTACGCAATACTCTGAACGACGTGGGACAGATCGACCTTCTATTATGCTAATCGACTCACAGTTCTGTTCTTTATTGATTTAGAATAAGTGGTGCACATGTTCGTCCTGTCTGTGTATAAATTTTTTTGTTAAAATTAACGCAAACACAAAGCGATGCAAGGATGAAGACCAATGCAATGCAATGCATCATTCCGTTTTTACCATTACTCGCCATGTGATGTCCTTTTGGGGAAAAATTGTTTTATGAAAGTAATTTTACATTTTCAGGCTCCCGCGTCAAAATTGAATTGAATGAATAGCGAAAAGTTGAATCAGATTGCAAGGCCTGTGTAAACTTTCTTACTGAGAACATGTGTCCGCGCTCTAATTTCTGGCATTTTCTTATGGAAATTGCCCACTGTTAGTAATTTCGTCTGTGAACAAATAAATGCAAACTTCCGCATTTAATATCACGATCGAGTTCGCGAGGCATATGCTCTCTCTCAATACCATTAATTTGCTTTGTAAGTATTCCAGACCGATGCAAAGACAAAAAAAACCACTTTATGTTATGTAGGTATATATGACGTGTGGTTGCCTGTACTATCATCTTGGTGTAACCTACATCTATGTGCTTTAAGGCCTTAGCCTTTGAATTTATTCCTCTGGCTAAATTAATAAAAACAACAATAATAATAATAATAGTAATAAAATTTTTATTCAGGTTACCGGATATTGTCAAGTTGATCGCTTCAGCTGAAAAATAGGACTTAACGTTTGTTCACATATTTATACATCTGGTAGTCTGGTTTAGTTAACGTGCGCTACAAAAATTCTCTGCCCTAGCTAGTCACACGTTCTTTGAATCTCAAATAAATTCAAAAATAGTGTCCATCATGAGGATCCTCATGCAGTGTGTTAAGTTGTTTATCGACGTTCCTTGAGAATAACTGTGGTCCAAAGTGAATCGGAAACGTCTATTTAACATACGTCCACATGCCTTTTCGCTCAATCCAAAGTAAAGAGTTTCATCTTAGCATCACGCGTTACATAAACAAATATTGTAATTATGTTAACAGTTCGACGAGAAAAGCTTAGCGCTTATCTAAGGAAGAGGATTAAGGGCACCGACTTGCAATGCAGCTTCTAAGTAAATGTTGGCAGATTTCTTGAATATTGTATATATATATCTATTTTTCTGAAAAATCATTACAAATTATTTCAGGTTATTACGGTAACTTACAAACCATAAAGACATCGCTCGTCTCAGGGCTCAACTTTTATGCCTATCATCTGTAAACTATACCTTGAGCGTGACAAAATATTATTGGTAAACGTACGCATAGCGTGACCGCCGGGCTAGTATATTTTGGCATGAATTTCTATTGTGCGCGACTTCAGACGAGAATTTGGTAGAAATTCAACTTCATTTTCTCCTTTGACTGTGGGGGCCGTACTTGCACCATTAATCTATATAAAAAACTAAAAATTTCTATCAAAATTTTTGTCACCAAGAGAGCTCGAACAACAAGCTACCGGTAGATGATAAATCTTACACTCCTCAAAGGTCGCATTAGCGACAACAGCAATCCGATCCCCCTATGAATAGCACACAAAAGAAAAGAGCCAAACATACATTTCCCATAAATTTTTTGGAAAATTAAGCCATTTATTTAAGGCAACAATTTTTTTAAAAGTTATGACAGATAAGTGAAATACAGTTTGTAGAAAAACACCTGCTGTAAGAATTCACATAAACATAAAAATCATATAAACCTAAAACGATTTAATGGGTAACATATCATGTACAAAATTCACGGCAAATATCGTAGGCGTCCCTTGCCTTACTCTGTTTCCGATTCCGCTGCTTACTTGCAAGACGCATATATTCGATCATATCGTTGATTTCTTTAAAACATAAAAGACCGGCTGTACCCACACTTAAGTCTAAGTGGCGAAAACGATTAATACTGCAAGTACAACCGTCGTAGAGGAAGTAATTTTTTAATTCATCAGTAACACAACGGAAAAGTACAAAATTGCCCCAAGGTGTCATAATGAATATACGATCAGCCTTTCTAAAGCCAGCGCATACTAATTTACATAGACTGTCGTAACTGCCTGATTCGGAACCCACAACGGCCATATCTGCGGGCTTACTAGTACAGCCCGGATACCGATTTGGATTAGGAGCGGAACAGAAACGCATTACATTTTTAAAGAAATCTTCGCATTCGTCATCAACTTTTGAAGCTTTCATTCTTTCCTCCCGCAATCGTTGACAACGTGCGGCCTTATCCGCATCTTTCTTCCTCTTGTCTTCGTCCTCTTTTTCTTTACTTTTGTCTTCATCTCCTTTTTTCTTTTCTAAGTCGGCTTGCCTTTGTCTTTCTAGTTCTGATGGCCTTGGCTTTCCTGATTCGCTTTTTCTTTGCCTTTCCAACTGGGATTGCCTTTGTTTTTCCAATTCTTCTCGACTTTGCTTTTGGAGTTCCATTTCCCTGATTCTTTGCTTTTCAATTTCTAACAATCTTTGTCGTTCAAGTTCCGCTAATCTTTCTTTCTCGGAGTCTGATTGTTCATCTCCTATAGCTTTTCCAAGTTTTTTGCCTCGAATATCGCCTTCTCCACCACGGTCTTCCGAATATTGATCAACTCGTTTATATTTATCATCTTTACTGTCGCGTCCAGCTTTATCGTCTTTACTGCCGCGTCCAGCTTTATCATCCTTACTGCCGCGTCCAACTTTATCGTCTCCATCTCGAGCGGCACCTTTCTTTTTACTACCTTTACCGCTTCCGCCTTTACCACCTTTTCCTTTAGCCCCTTTACCTTCACCTCCTTTTTTTCCTTTTTTTCCTTTTTTTTTACGTTTACCTTCATCCTCGCTCGATGACTCTACGCCTTCCATATCTTCGAAAACATCCTTCTCCTTACCTTCTTCCTCTTCCATAGCTTCTAATACGCTAGACGATGTCTTCAATTCAAGTTCTTCTAATTCAGATTCTTCTTCTTCATAATCACTAATTTCGCCTAACATCTTTTGACATATGTCCTCCGCCTCTTCAAAGCAAACAGCCTCATTTAATGAAATTACTTCACCATCAGAGCCGAAGGCGGACTGCTGAAATAACGCTGGTGTACCATCGGCTTTGTTTTTCAATTGTATATGGCGTACCTTCATAGCGTGTAAAGAAAAATGGCTTGATCTGTTGGAGTCCAGTAGAATGGAATTTAAGACCAACATAAAAACGTCAAATGATCGAAACATTTTTACAGTCGAGTATTTTTCAGTACTGTTCGGCTGATCAGATAAGCCCGCTATTCGATGACGAAATGGATCAAATAGGAAGATAAAACCTTTTTGCTTCCAGATAGCGTACACTTGATAATTGATTTGCAATAATAACTTATTGTATCCTTCCTCAAATGCTCTCTTTATAGTCTGAGCTAATTCCGTGGAAATGAAGTCCGGCACGCAATACCAAAATCCAGTGTATTTCTTTGGAAAGAGCTCTATCTGTGCATGAAACTGTCCAATATTTAACCGAGTGGGAAATTCGCCAACGTCTATCGGATCAGAGCTGCCGCATTTTAGCCAATGTGCTTGACAAAAATTAAATCCAAAGCAAATGATTTTATCGATCACTTTGCTGTTCCATGTGGCTGGATGATCGATCTTGGACACAAGCAAAGCAGTTACGCCCGCTGCCAAAGCACTACGATTACGCAAAAGTGCGGCTGGATTTAAGGACAAATGCAGGTTTCCCTTTACATACGCGTAATCATCATTAATAATTTTATATTCCCGTTGCCTTCGACCATAATCGCGTTGTATTATGTTACCGGACGGTGTGATTAGTTTGACTATCTTTAATTCGCGTAAAGTACATGGACTGTTCTTACTTAAGCCGCTAAGATTCAAAATTAGATGATTAACATTATCTAACGTCCTCAGGCACATCAGCACAGCTACGCAGTCTTTGTCATTCGATTTAAAATCATCGAGTTTTCGACCGCAAACATCGAAAACGAAATATACGCCTTTGCTGAGCCAGAGCATTATGTAAAATTTCTCAATGCACAACAGGTAGTAGGTATGTTTACGCATAGTGTCCTTTAAGAGAGCATTAACATTTTCCAGAAGTAAGAAATCTGAGCCTTGACCATCACCACCTTCACCGGGTCTATCAGGGGATAATGGACGACTCAACAATTCAATGTGAAATTTACATCCCATTAATTCAAACTCTCTTGACACATTTTTCTCTTGCGGTGCGTATGTTTTTCGTGACGACCTAACCGATGTTATGCTACGCGATACATTTGTTTTTCGTGACAACCTAAGTTCGTTAGGCTGATTTTGCGATTCCGAATACAGCATTAAACCTCTCTTCAAGACCTCATCAATAATGGTGGAGGTCCAGGTAGTTTCCGGATTTATATGAAAACGGGCAAAGGCTACTAAATAAGTGGCGAAGCGAACCTGACCAACATTGTATTTTCCACCATTCATCTTGGAATCGATCGTTGAAGCAACTAGACCAATAGGATCACCCAATGAGCTGCTATTCTCATTTTTATGCCTTTTAGCTGCAAAATGAATCCATAAAATTGCTTTCTCTTCAAGTAAAATGTTTGGGTTAAATATTTTCCAAAACTTACGGTTTAGCTCGCATGGTTTTTCATATGGATCTTCATCATGTTTGCCGAAAATCGCACAAACCTTTGGACTACAATAAGATTCCTTTTTATTCAGCGGTTCTAATTTTTCCCTAAACATTGTTTATGGAACGGAAGTATTACAAAATTATTAATAATAAAAGACGCCTGGATATTACCCGTGGCTCAGGATTGTTCTTTCCGGACGTATCCAACATCGGCATAATTGTGTTCCATCATTATGCGCGACACATGGTTCCGCTGCTCCCAAGTCGGGATGACAATGACAATCACTCCGCTGAGTTGAATCCATCATTTTTAATATAAAATTTTGGTAATTTTTTTTACGTTCTTATGCAAACAAATAAATATTATTTTTCTTAATTATTTGCAATTTTTTTTCTTTTCGATTTTTCCCAATTTTTTTTTTTTTTGTAAACTACACGACGAATTTAGCTTTTTTTGTCGCTTTTCAAATATTTTCTTATAATTTAAACGAAAATTTTCATAATACGTATAAATTTGTTTCACATCGAATTTTTATTTAATAATTTCAAGTTTTTCAAATGTCAATGTCATTTATTTGGAAAATATTGGTTGACCGACATAGTTATAAGCTTCATAAATTTTAACATTTACTTGACATTTACTTTTCATCTCTTCGCTCCTTTAAGGACCGCGACCAATAATAAATGTCATTTGAAGGTCATTTATATATACAGATTAATTTTCATTAAACTCTTTTGTAATTGTGATCCTATTCGCGTTTAAAACTTTTTTTCAATTTTTCCAATTCCTTTACCACGCAAAGGGCCCATTGCTCTATTTTATCGTAACAGTACCATCTGTATATGTTTACTGTTTCTTCATTTGTTACGAATAGACCCAATAAAATTTTCTTCCGTTCAATATATTGTCGATCTTGCAATTCGTTCTACTTTAAAATCAAGTGCAAATCTTCTCTGCAGATATGGACGGATAATGATTGAACTGAAATTAAAGGTATGGGCTGTGGCGTCCGCCGCTTCTGTGGGATAGCTGATAAGTAAACCATCTGTGGAATACTTTTGTGCTGTGGAATACTGCCGGAACTCAAATACCTTGACTAGAATTGGCATCTGTACAAGAGGGGAAAAGATTGACCCCGCTTATCCAATATTACAGTGCATCAAAATCTAATTCTTTTTCAATACGTTTAAAACGCGCAGAAACAAACTTCAAGCACCGCATAGCGTATATAAATTCTTGGCCGTTTTCAAAGTTTGCAACGCACCTAAACGTGTCCGCCAGTTCGTTTGTCCATCTGTCTGTTTGCGCAAGTGCGTAGTATTTGTGATAAATTCAACACTGTTGACCCGACTCTCACGACTCGCTTACGACTAACTTGACTCACTTTTCGATTTTCGATTTGATTTACGACTGATTCTGCTTAGATACTCTTTTACAAGCAAGGTACCACTAAGTAGATTCCTCGCGATATATCTAATCCGTTTTCCGCTAAATTTCTGCCAATTCTTGTTAATATTTTCGCCAATCGTCTGCTGCATTGTTTCTTAGAAAACCGACTATTTTTCATGAACACGACAATTTCTCGTTATGAGAATTAAAGCTGTTAGATTGACGTTTAACGTGAAGCAATTCAAATTCACGATCAAGCTGAAAGGGTTTGAGAACGGCGCCATTTTATAACTTGACTTGACGACTCTCTCTTTTGCTTGTCTATGTTTCTCTACGAAGTCACTCGTTCGTTTTACTCCTCGCTATCAGATCTTCACTGCTTACTGTTCAACTAGGCATTTAGAGTTTACATACATACAAGGGTGTATATGCTAAGCAAGGAAAGCTTTAAAGATAATTAACAGTCCATGCTTCCTCATTTGCCATTTAACTATACTAAGTCTTATGCATTCTCTCTTTGATGCGTTTCTAATTGGTTGCAATATTATGCACTGTGAGAGTAAAATTCGCAAAAGTCACTTTTTTTTGTACGTTTATAAAAACTCGTGTAATACTGCAGCAATTGAAGGAGCTGCCGTGAAACTCTATGCAGATGCCGAAGTAAAAAACAAAAACAGTTTCATGTAGCGTTTTCTAGGGATAAAAATAACTCGTAACACAACCAACAACAAGCATAACATAACCCGATCGCAGCTACAGCGTACACAATGCGTTTACTTTGCAGAAACATTGTAGGACGCTCACAAAACATGTTACTTATGCTTATCATTTTGTCAAAAAATTCTAACGACGACATGAAAAAATTCGACATACGCCCGCGTGTAATTTCTTTGCTCCCTAATATTGTAATGAACATACGCTATGTTTACAAAAAAAAAAAAGCTAAGAATTGAATTTATTTTTCAATATTTTGTCAGTTATTGCAATAATCAATTTTGGCAAATTGCAAGTTTGCTGATTTTTAATATCCTTTTTCCAATGATTTTGTTTTTTTTTTTTTTACTTTCTTATTGCTATTCTTCTAGTTAGAAGAATTATATATAAGCCGCGACTATAAATAAAACTGATGCATTAATTCAGCTACTGTGCGTACATGAACAGTGCATTCTTCATTTAACAAATTTCTTTTCATTCTGCTGGGATATCTGCAATTGACGTAGGCTCTGGCTTTGACGAGAGATGCATCAGCAGAATAATAAAAGAAATAAGTTTCAAAAATTTAAAATCCTTTACAATGTGAAACAAGGTGCGTTTTGTTTAATGCACATTTGGGAAAATATATTTTCTAAACACAATATGAAAGAATGTAAATGAAATGAACTTTATGTATACATAAAAAGGAAAAACATGATGTAAATAATCACACGAACAATAATTTGCCCAATTTCATGATTCACATTAAGTGGAGTGCAGTTTCATCTGCAATATTCCCGGCAGATATCGTAGGCGTCAGGTGCTTCGAATGGCTTTGGAACGCATCTGTTACGTTCGAGGCGCATAAATTTAATCATATCATCAATTTCTCGAAAACAGGCGAGACCAGCTGTACCTACTTCTAAGTTCAAATAGCGAAAGCGATTGAAGTTGCAAGTGCAACCATTATATAGAAAATAATGATATATGTTATTGGTGACGCAACGAAAGAGTACAAAATTTTTCCAAGGTGTAACAACAAGTATACGATCGGCTGTTCTAAAGCCGGCACATATAAGTTTACATAAACTATTGTAATCGCCTGTTTCTGACCTGACAACTGCCATATCTACCGGTTTCCTAGTAAGTCCAGGATAACGACATTCATTAGGAGCTAAACAAACGCGCCTGCTCTTAGCAAACAACTTTTCACATACAGCCCTCCTGGCTGCACATGCAGCCTTTCCCCTGTCAAGCCTTTTTCCATCACCTTTCATCTCTTTATCTTTCAATCCTTCACCTGTCAATTCTCCATTTTTCTTTACTTTATCTTTCGACGTTTCATCTATTTTGGCTCCATATTTCCGATGTTTATCTTCCAAGCTTGCATCCCCTTCTGTTGGCTTCTCAATCTCAGGTTCCGATAATCTCGGAAGTTCACGCTTAGGTAAATTTTCCTTTCCCGGTATTAATCGCATAGATGAACTGACATGTATCATTGTTGATTCCACTGCTTGCACTTTGTAACCATCCCCGTCTTCGACGCCTTCCGAAGAAGTTTCAGCGTTTCCTTCTTCTTCCTCCAGAACTTCCACTTCACTGGACGTTGATTTCAACTCAAGTTCCTCTACCTCAGAACTTTGTTCTTCTTCAAAATCACTAATCTCCCCTAATTTTCGGCACATTTCGTCCGTCTCTTCAAAGCAAACTACCTCGTTCAATGATATTACTTCGCCGTCAGACCCCATGGGAGACTCTTCGTATGGCGCTGGTGTACCATCTGCCTTATTTTTTACTTGTATATTACGTATTTTCACGGCATGTAAAAAAAACGGACTGGATGCAGTCCAGTCCAGCAATAGGGAATTCAAGACCATCGCGAATACATCAAATGAGCGAAACATTTTTACAGTCGCAAATTTTCCCATATCCTTTATACTGTACGGCTGCGTATATAAGCCCACAAGTCGGTGTCGAAATGGATCGAACAGGTATATGAATTCGTTTTGTTTCCAAATAGCGTACATTTGATGGTTGATTTGTAATAATAACTTAGTGTTTCCGTCGTCGAAAGCTCTCTGTATGGCTTCGGTTAATTCGGAGGACTTGTAATTCGGTACACAACGCCAAAAGCCAGTGTATCTTTTTGCCAAAATTTCTGTGTGTACACGAAACTGCCCAATGTTGAACTGATTGGGAAATTCGTCAACATCTACAGGCTCAGAGCTGGCGCATTTATGCCAATATGTTTGACAAAACTGGACGGCAAAGCATATAATATTATCGAGGTTTCCGGTGTTCCAGGTAGCCGGATGATTGATTTTCGAAACCACTAAGGCAGTAACGCCCGCTGGCAAGGCGCTTCGATTACGCAATAACGCGGCTGGGTTCAACGACAAATGTAACTTTGCCTTTACATAAGCGTAATCGTTGTTAACAACTTCATACTCTGGCGGTGTTCGGCCATAAGAACGTTGTATTATATTTCCGGAAGGTGAGACTAACTTGACCACTTTCAGTTCACGTATACTGCATGGATCCACTTCATTTAATCCACTTAAATTTAATATTAGATGATTAACATTATCTAATGTCTTCAGAGCAATAAACATGGGCACACCCCCACCCTCATCCGTATTGAAATCTGTTGTTCTTCTACCACACACATCAAAAATGAAATAGACCCCTTCCTTTAGCCATATCATTAAGTAAAACTCGTTGACGCACAACAGATGGTAGATATTTTCACGAGCGACACTTCCTAATGCAGACTTGATATTTTTCACAAGTAACGTGCTTCCCATATCATCATCGCCATCAGTGCGCTTCATAATGTGCATTAAGGTTTTCAATGGAATATTTACCAACTCAACATGGATCTTAAACTCTTTGAATTCAAAATCTCTTAAAACTTCTTGCTCTTTTGGACTATATACGTCCGGCGGCGACACAAGTTCATCATCATTATCTTTTCGCGAGCCAGAGCATAATAGAAGACCTCTTTTCATAATCTCTTCAAAAATCGTGGAATTAAATACCGTCTCAGGATATATATGAAAGGCGCCAAACGCTACAAGGCAGGTGGCATAGCGGAGCTGCGCAATATCAAGTCCTCTACCTTCCGTTTGCAACAGAAAGTTCGCCGTAACCAGACCCACAGTGTCGCCAAGAGAATTACGACTGCCGTATTTTTGCCCCTTGGCTGCACGATGACCCACATGAAATGCATGTCTTGTTGAGGTTAAAATTTATGAAACTTACGTTTTAATACACAAGGTTTTTCATACGGATCTTCATCGTGTTTACCAAATATCGCACAAAGTCTTGGACTACAAATCGATTCTTTTTTATTCAGCGGTTCTAGTTTTCGCCTAAAATTTCAGTTTAAAAGTTAGCAAAAGAATTGAAATAAAATTTATCTGCATTTTTGTACACTTCGCAAATTTCGGGCTCCCTTTTTTCACATTGACAGCACCATTGTGGATGGTAGCACGTTTTGCATTGTTCGGTTGTCGTCAGTAGCTCAGGACAAAAGTTGCTTGGTTCCATGTTATTTAAAGATTACAATACGAAATTTTAGTTTGTTCGTTGTTTTTTTTCCCTTTTTATTTTTTTTTACGTAAATTTTGCTAACTATTTGCAATTTTTTTGTTTTTCAAAATTAAAATTTTTTTTTTGTTAATTATACAATAAATTTAAATTTTTTTTTTGTCGCTATTAGAAATTTTTCATTTTTAAATATATGTGACTTTTTCTTTTCAGTAATTTGAAGTTTTTAACAATTCTTCTTCTTCTTCTTCGGGGAGTCATCAAATCAACAAGAGATAGCTTGCTGGGTCGTATTGAGAAGGTTCAATGTGAACACGAAGTCAGGAGGTTTTTTTTTTGAAGCTTACTGCAGCTGGCTGATAACTTAATTGTAAATATATGCCGATGTATTGTGTGCGTGTTATAACGTCCGCCATGTAACTAAAATCATTTCAATCCTTCCCGAGTTTCTATTAATTTACTTGTTTTATTTTGTTAGCAGGAGTTTTGAAGACAAATATTCTGGGATTTTCTTCTTCTTCTTCTGCGAGTCGGCAAATCAGCGAACAGGTGACTTGTAAACCAAGATGTTATGTTTATTTGCGGAGATAAAAAGGATATATGGCGGCCATTAATTGAATTATTCCAAAGACGTTGTCAAGAGAAGCCTGAGACCTTCATGTCGATGTCCCTCAAATCCGCGGATAACAGAGTTGACATGTGATGATCTGCATGGTGCTGTAGTATCTGCAGCTGGGCTCCCAGGAAAAAAGGAAACAAAATACATCAGATTTGAGATGGTGTAGTAAAAATCTGGTTTCCAACACATAAGGGCGACTGTTACCTACGATTGCAAAGCGGATAAGAGGGATTTGCTGTCTGATGAACATCTTCTGTGATAATTTCTTGAAAAATAATGATTTTGTAAATTGAATAATTTGGATTGATTAGTTGGGTCAACAAATTCCAATCCAAATACCACCTTCTTGATTTGCTGACTCACAGCAGAAGAAGAAAAGGACATTTTTCTGTGTGGCACTGTTTTGCTTACCTTAGTACCTTAGATTGTTATTGTGAGGTGATTGCACCGCTAGTCCTTCAGCCGAGGTACGCAAACACTCACAACCGTATTCTGAGCAACAAGACAGAGTCGTCACAAGTCCTCTTTCACTTGTATTCTTCGATATCAAATTTGGCACACGGTTATATGAACTATGGCAAGAAGGCAAATTGCTTTCTCTTAGGACTAGTGCAGGATAACGGTGCCAGAACATGGCTGTTACGCTGTAAACAAATGAGTATAAATCATAGGAGGGGCTCCAGATTTATAATCTCTATAGAAAGACTTGTCAAAATTAAAGACTTCACGCTTGCGATGTAGGGAAATATCGGTGTTTTCAAGTGCAGATATTGAAACGCCTTACAGCTGTCTTTGCATCCATTTTCCCCCGTCGCTTCATTTGCATTTTCCTCACCTCTTATGTCACAATATATTGAAAGTGAATGTGGGTGAGGCAAAAATAACTCCAATCACAGCTAATAGACTTGGGCGGGATGGAAGGCCAACTATACCATCAACTAATGGCGTTTTAATACATTTTTATTTATATTTCCTAGTAAAAAAATAATTTCTCTTTGATATAAAAGTCAATGTTAAAATTACTTTAATTTTTACGTGTCATTTTTTTGTTTACTACAAATATTAATTAATTCATTTACCTGCCATTTAATATTTGCGAAGCTTTTTAAAAATATTACATGGCAGATAAATGAAATAAATTTCATACTTGTACATGAAAACATGATGCAAATATTTACCTATACATTAATTCTATTGATTTTATTATGTAAAGGAAACTATCATCGAAAAAAATTGGATTGGTTGGATTGGTTGCTCGCGTACAATGTACGCAATGACGAGTTCGGCTGGATTTAAAGACGAATGTAACTTTCACCTTTCACTTCATAAGCATAGCCGTTATTAACAATTTCATACCCCGGCAATCGCCGTCCACATCCACGATGTCTGACTCCATCATTTAGCCATATCATTAAATAACATTCGTTCGCACACAACAGATAGTGGATATTTTTAAGAAGGATACTCTCTAAAGCGGACTCAATATTTTTGACACGTAAGAAATTCTTTGGAGCCATTAACTCTACTGCGAGCCTGAAAATGTCTGGTGAACTTGATATGAATAAAATATTTGATTTTATTAAAGTTGCTGCACTAACTATCTGATAATAATTATACCATCATGTGTTTCTTATATACCTCTTAAGTATGTGTAATTATTTTGTGAATTATTTGAAAATGTTAAAAAAAATATTAGTGACACGTAATGGCCTATGGGGGGATCGAACCCGCGACCTTCGCGTTATTAGCACGACGCTCTAACCAACTGAGCTAATAGGCCGTGTTTCCGATAGCCGACGTTGACAAATATAAAATCACGAGCTAAACAACCTCTTTGGCTGGACACCAATATCAAGCGCTAATCGAATTGGAAAACATTTACATCAATAAAATAATGTTTTTGCTTGCTTTTGCAAATGCCGATTGATTCAGCAAATTCAGACTCGCTCTTTTAATTTTTCTCATTGGTTCCACATGCTGTATAGCATATTCAGACTCGCTCATTTCATTTAAGAGATTCCATAAAAAAACAAAAAGTATTTTTGCATTGAATGACAGAATCGAAAATCTCTAAAAAAAGGTGAATGGGGAAATATATGAAAAGTGAATTTAAACAAGCGCTAAAAGTTGCAGTACTGTTACCGAATCAAATGAAAGTAACCGTCGTATTCTGATCAAGTTTGCAGAGGCGTCAAAAGATATATTTCGGTTTGTGACCCAATATTTTTATTGGATCCGGTTGAATTATTGAAAAATTTTGGTGTGATTATTCCTTCGGAACACCAAAATTGTTATTTGACAAGAAAATACATTGTTTTCGCTTATGACTCTTATCTTTCACTCACTGCATTATCGTTGAGGAGATTCTTATGGTTCTATTAATGCTTTTTGTCTCGTATTCGTTAATCGTAATGTATACTGTATATAATGAATATACTCTATGCTATACATATAAGTATGTATGTACGAACAGTAGTTAGGTGGAAAATGTAATTTGGTTTCTTTTCATCGTTTGCTTGTTATTGAAGAATTCTACATTTGCGCCAAGTTCGTAATAATCTCCTAGTTGCAGTCTTGAACAAAAACTGGAACCATCTTATTATTCCTTTTTTTTTTGATTATGAATCGTGTGTAGGTGTAGTCTTCATCTAAATAGCATCTGATCCAACGTTATTTTGCATTGGTTGTTTACTACCTAATATTATATATATATATATAGAAATAAATAAGTAAATGACTATACATCGTCAAGTGTCCGATTTCGTAGCAAGCAATAACGTCAAGAAGAGATGTTGGCTTAACACCAACTAACAGATGGCATAATTATTTGTAATTACTTTTGCTATCGACTTATTTTCCTCTAGTGATGTACAGTGCGTTGGGGTTTAGCTACTTAGCCATTGTGAATGAATTGTTTTGTAAAGTCAAGCCATTAATAGTTTTCGTTAATTTTTTGTATAATAGATTTCGTTCACCACATAGTCATAAAATGCCATAATTTATTTTATTTAATGCCTCTTATTTAACTCATCTACTCAATGACTCAACGATTGCGAGCATGCCATAGAAGTGTGATGCGAAGTGATATGTGATTTCTCATAAAATTAGATAATTGCTTTTTTCATTTTTGTATCCTATGCTACTTATGCGTCGAGGAGTATCAAGTTTACCCAGATGCCCGCCATCTCCTGTAAAGAGACTGTAAAATCTTTTATTAAGCCAATCGATTCAAAATTATCATGTAAATCTAATTAGGCCTCTTTGCCTGTTTCCCCGCCTAGTATCTGTACTTCTGTGTTCGATCCGCAGGTTGAAATGTTCGAAATGTTTTCATGAAATTCGATACTTCGATTCGAACCTATTCGAACCTATTAAAGATGGTTTTAGCTATCATTCCCTATACAACGTCTCATCAAAGAAAAAAAGAAAGGAAAATCAGAAAAATATTCCATTTATACGAAAAAAACAATGTTCAATGGCTGATACCTTTATCAAAAGTTTGGGCAAGGTTGTTATTGGGATGGGTTTTTCAACTCCCTCTCGTATAAATACAAAAAATAAGATTATACATCGCCACAAAGTCTAATTCTTACATTTGCAAAACAATGAACTCTTGCATGAACTTGGAGTTTGTAGATCCATTTTGCAAAACTCTTCTCATATAACGGTTATGATGGAAAGTGAGCCTATATACGGCAACGAACTATAATTTTTGATACTTTGTGACGAAGTAAAGTGAGGAATTACATTAGCCACAGCGATATAAGGTTGTCATAATCGTCCTTGCCTTGGTCGAAAGTGTCCTTTTGAGTTTTCTCCTGACTCCAGCATGATCATAGCTTCTGGCATCTGGCTAACCTTGTCTCGATGGTCGCTCGAACAACCCCGAAAGTTTACCGTCACCCAAGCCGTGCGGCCAAAGCTTCAATTCAGCCAATCAAAATTTCGATAGACTGAATGAAATGATTGTCTAACTGCCTACCAATGCAGGCGTAAAAACATGCTCCAATTTTTGTGGCGTCGTCACGCCAAAGCCGAAAACTCTTCAAATACTCTAAGTATTCCTAAAGAAGTTGATGTAAATTTTACCTTTGCTTTAAAAGCAGAATCAGGAAAACTCGCTTAATTATTTTTTAATAATTTTCAATTTTATTATTATCCATTGGTTATATTTGATTTGATTACTTTCTCCGTTTTCTGTATTATTTGGCTGCAATATTGTTTTTAAATAAATTCATCTGTTTTTGCTTTTTTGATACTTGCATATGAAATTACGTTAATGCGTTCAGTATGAGAGTTATAGATAGTTATCAATAAATAATTAATCCTATTGCGGAAGTTGATATGGATTAAAATCAATCTGATTTCATCCTAATTTTAATTGATTGTCGAAAATTGAAAATGACTTTTTAAATTGCGGTCCCGGTCTTTGGTAATTGAATCAACTCTTAATTCGAAATACATATTCCGATCGTTCTTTACATATGTAAAGGTCGGCAGATTTCATAAAAATAATTAAAATTTGTAAAATATTTTATCACAAAATTTTTTTCAAATTTAGTTTTTTACATTAATAAGAGTTTGGGAAAAGAAATTCTTTACCGCTTTAATTGAAAATTTAAAAAAAAAATCATTTTTAGATTTTATAATTAGCATAAAAGTTTTTTTTCTATATGCGCCAACTTTCGGTCACATTCTTAAAATTCAAATAAAGAAGATTCAGAGTTGACTTGAGAAAATTTACTAATTTATTGGTATGTCGATATATTTATATACATGTAATTCTCTTTTTACACGAACTTATTTAACGCAAGTGAAAAAGAAAATAAATTTTTCTTTTTACACGGATTCTTTTGCTTTAACACGATTTTCAATATGCTATACTATTTTTTTACTGATTTCTTCTGACGATTTTTCTTTTTGATATTTCTAGGAATTTTTTCTAACTCTCACTCCTCACAAATGTGCAAATGTGCATAACTTCGCGTTATATTTTTCACCGTTCAGGTAAATTGTGTCGATTATATGCGTACATGGACGGGGTTCTCCGAATGAAGCTTACACTGAAGACGTAATGTGTTTTTTACGCAATTTAATATGCTTTCGCAAAGTATAATTTATTTTATCATATATAATATATATAATATATATAATAATATATATAATGAATTAAACAAAATGTGTAAGCGCAAAAAAGATTCTAAAGCGAGCTCTAATAAAAATCTTTTAATGTGTTGTTTTGTGCTTTTCAGTTGCTTTTTTACCTCTGCTTTTCCGTTTAGCTCATATCTTTTTTTACACGAATTTGTTGGGAAAGAATTTATCGTGTAAAAAGAGAATTAATCATATATATATGTATTTTTTTTTTTTTTTGGTTAACGAAATCTGAAATTGGCTTCATTCTCCTCTTCACAGCCCATGTTTGATGATGCAAAGAACGATATCACGCATTGTAGAGCAACACAATCAAGTACACAATCAACTTATGGTGTAACCCGCTTGAAACGTGGAAAAAATAGGGAGAAAGTGTAAATTTTCTCATATCACTCGCCTGCGACTAGGACACACTAGTTTCCGTAAGCTGGAAGTTATCTGTCCATATTTCTGTATTTCTGTTCCCCTTAAAAAATTATTTTATGTAACAGAAGACATCACTTTATTTCAGATGGTGAGCTGTATAGCATATCAGGCGTAGATTATCAGGTGTAGACGAAGTTCCCTATAGGCTTTGTCTTTTTCTAGTACGAATGAAAGGGATGGTAAAAATTGTTTCATTTATATTGGGCTGAAAGGGCAAGCGACTTGAAGTTGTTCACGGGAAGAATTCGCTTTTAAGTCAATTGTCATAAGAATCCCAGCTCACCTCAGACAGACATGGATTCCAATCAGTGTTAGTCAGAAGAGGTAATGTCTGGTGAATGCGACGATGAGTTTACAAAATTCGAATTCACTTTTACTAACGCTTCCTTGGTGGTTTTCCCCATAATATTCTGAACATGTCTTGCTGAAATCGTGACATCACGGTTTTTGATCAGAAGAGGCAATATCACCATATCGCTCTAATTCTGTGTTGCTAACACCTTATTTGGCGGTTTTTATCATAAGCTTCCGAACATATTTTGCAGACATCACGATAATGGGGTTTTTGGCACAGACAAGGCCTAACTGTGCGACAGCGCTTACTTCTATGCTCTTTCGACAATGCGTTGGATCGCGCTTTCATCATCTGCGACAGTTCACCAAGAAATTTGTATTAAGCAGGAAAAATAATTTTTCCCGCTTTTGGGGTCTTTTTGTCTCAAAGCACGATTGCGAACAATCCTGTTGTCTATACTTGTCGCTTGAAGTTTAAAGCGAACTTAAGTGATTTGCCGATGAGAGAGATATTGCAGTTTGACAAATGCTCGCAGACAAAAGAAGACAGACACCTTCCTTTAGAGAAAACATTCAAGAATTAATTCTACACCTTATGCAATTTTATTTCATTGGCGTCAATCTAATTAGATGATGGTCATGGTTTATATAATAGATGTTTTTTCGTATATTTATTTTATAATTTGTAGGCATATATATTGAATAAGTTTTAGCGACGTAAAGTAAGAAAAAAAAAAAAACATTTCGTCCACAGTTAGGCATCTGGTTTTCTTTTTATCTTTTAGCTTTTTTTTTTACTTTGGATTTTTTCATTCGAATATTAAACAAAATGTTAAGGAAATTTTCCATGCATACTGATATTGTATATATATATATATATATATGTATATATATGTATGTTATATGTTTGTATATAAAATGAGTATAGATTTTCGGGGATTATATTAAAAATGGTTGGTTTTCAATCTATTTTAATCCGTCTTATAAAGAGAACGTTATTTGATAACAGTTTAGAGTAAAAAAAACATCTCCAAGTCATATCGTTTTTAATTATTTTTTTTTTTTTTTTTTTTTTTTTTTTTTTTTTTTTTTTTTTAAGCTGTTTAAAGGGGATTTTTCACATTTACCGGAAATGCTTTCTATTCTTTATTGTTTTTTATTTCATTTCATTTTTTTTTTTTGTTTGTATTTAGTTAAGAAATGGCAGCAAAAAGATTATTTGTTATTATTGTTATCGTTGATAAAGATTATATATCCATCCATCTTGCAATTAAATTGGAATTTTCTTAATTTTTGTATTTACATTAGCATATATACATAAAAGAGTGATGGACAAAAGGTAGACATACCCAATATCTTTATACGTATTTAATTAAGTTTTATTAAATGCAGTTTTTTACATTCAATTACTTTTCAGATTTAAATAATACATTTTTTCATATGCAAAAGTTAAAGTTAAGTTATATATATATTTTTGTTGATACGTTTTGTTTTTCATTCTCTTCAAAATTATAAATTTTATTTATTTATTTTTATATATTTCTTTAATATAATATCTAGATAAGAAAATTGCAATCATATTTATTAACAAAGTGAAGAAAACTTTTCTCTTCTCTTTTATCACTGCAAGAGATGACACACCGTGGTCGTTACATAGATATATTGTACACAAAATATTGGATGAGTGCATTATCATTTAAAGAAATTTCTTTTCTATTTTTTTCATTTTTATTTGTTTTTTTTTTTTACATTTTTTTAACAAAAAATTCATGAAAACCATTTACTTCTCTCTATCGATGTGAGTGGAAAGGATGTTTATAATCTTGAAGTTAATCTGAAAGTTTTTCTTTCTTACCGCTAACTAGGCGATGAATGTCACATCGCTCAATAACTCCCCGGTTTAACATATATGTTGCAAACACTGTTGACAGACCCATGACTTTTGGATGACGTGTCAAAATGTAATGACATTCTGACAATTAGTTTACAAGTCACGGCGGTTTTAGTGACAATATCGCTTTTCTAGCTTTGAAGGGCATTCGCTGTTTTCTTTCCACTTTGATGACTGCCTATTTGACTCTGGAATGCAACGATGAATCTATGTTCATTCAATTCATTGTGGCGAATCGCATAACGCATCCTTTTTATTTCGCCTGAACAGCTCCAACAGCGCTCTGAGTCATCAACACGTTGTTATCAAAAGGCACCCACCTTGAGCAAAGCTTTCCCATAGGCAAATGTTTATCTATAGTCGTCGAGAGATTGCCTTCTAAAATCTTCACGATGCCAGCTGTTTTGCGCAACTTCATTTTTCGGTCTTCCAAAAAGATTTTGTGCACTTCTTTTAGGTTTTTTTGGAACAACTGCCGACTTTGTTTAAAATTAGCAAAACGACTCAAAAATTTATTTTTTCGACAGGCAAAAGAGTCGCCATAACACCTTGCAAACTAGTGCTGATTGTTTACGGCGTTTTTTCTTATCACAAAAAAAACAAGAACGTTTAACCAGCACACGAAATTCAAATTTTTCCATTGTCTTGAAAACTACAAAAGTCGCGCCATTAAAACAACTTTAACTTGGAAACTAATTGCCAGAATATAATGAAATTTTGGCACAAAGCGTTGAGGAGTGGTACTGTCGCGAAGTCCGAAAAAGTGGTCCCATCTATTTTAGAAAAATAGCTCGTAAAGCTCGTCTTACGTCGGCGTCCCGAATCTCATCAAAATACCTTAAAAAATACGACTTACCGCTTGAACATAAAATTGCCTGAACAAACATCGGACGGGCAGATAGACGAGTTATTTCAAAGAATGCAGTTAATGGGTTGAACACAAAAATACTTGCGACAAACATTAGATGCAAAGACGGGAAGACGCACAGAAAAGCTTAGTTAGATTCATAAAATGGTTTGGAACCGATCGCTACAATAGAAGCTGAGTCTATTTCAAGTCCCTCTGACTGTTGCATGCGTCCACACAAACTAAAAGAGGGGTAGGGTATAATGACTCTAATAAAACGTTCTTGTTGACAAGTTTGAAGAATATTACCGAATGCGGGCGCAGCAAGATTCATAGGGTCATGGATAAATAAATATGGACTTGCAATGCATGCGGATTTTTCACAAAAGATTTAAATTTGAATGAAGGCAAAGCCCGCATTTTCACAAGAATTATTTAGAATAAAATTTCCGTGTTTAAGACGAGAAAGTTGACTGACTATCAGATCAAAGTAAATAACAATAATGTGGAGCTAATTATATCTGGATCTGCCCTTTTATGTCAGTTAGTAATCGAGAATGACATGTAAGTTATACACTTGACTCTAATCGGTATGTGCTAACGAGGCTAAGTGATGTAAAATATGAATTATTCGAAATTTTAAGCATTCCGTAATCGGAAACGACCCCCTAAGAATACATTCCAGTGTCCGTAGTTCCATTGGCGCGAAAATACAACAAATATGTTCCTCTTATTTTGGAATTTTCATGTGAACAACAAGCGCGAATTCGCACTTTTTCTTGAAAAGTAGCAAACGCGTTCTTATTTTTTAACCCGTTTGTAGCGTGTCATTTCCGGTGTATATCTGAGGTAAAAATTAATAACACTTTGCATATTCTAATTCTATTGTCCTTTTTTTTTAATTTGAATAATGTTAGCGACATGCAACTAATCCGCGATCATGTGTTTGTGAGGCTTTCCTATCGAGAGTAAGTTCTTTCAGATTTTGTCTTGCTTTGTGTAGTAAAAAAAAAAAACAATGTTAAGGATGAACTACTTGTGCCGCAAAGAAATTATTCATTGTTCGCATGCAACAAATGTTTTATATTTTAAAAAATTGCGCTCTATAAACTTTTTCATTATTGTGCAGTCACTCATATTGTCCAGACCTGTACTTTTTCGGCGACAATGCACCAGCTGGCCCGTTCGTAATAAGACGATACTATGTGTAAGCTGGCTATATGATGATTTATTAGAGCATCCAATTCACCTTCGCGAAATACGTGGTAATAGCGGTGATGGGTCGTGGCACCACCTTGCGACGGGCTGTCAAGGGATGCGGTCGAGCTATTGGAATGCTCCCACGATTTAGTCGGTTGATTGTTCTGCAATTCACTTTTTTCATCGGCAATTGCTTTAGCTTCTTTATTCTCCTCTTGCCCTCTTTCGGAATTGAGACTTAAGGAAGTGCATTCAAAGTTATTTGCTTCGAGTTCGGGTGTACGCCTTTCGGGATTTTCATTTTCGTCTTGCCGCGACTTACTCACGGTTTGTTGCAAGTGTTCCTCGTTATCGTTCTGAGTTTCTGAGTTTTCGTCTTCTTCCACTATTACGTTATGCTCCATTTGGTCAACTTCTTCTTCATCGTCATCCCTTGTGGAAGAGTCTTCATCTTGCAATAGATAAGCGGTCTCTGGATGCAAGTTGTAGTGACGATTTCTTTTGTAGCTGAATTTCGATATTTTGCAATTCTCATATAATTGCAGCGAGTAGCTACGTTCGTTTTCTTCTTCGTCATCGTCTTCGTCCTCTTCCTGTATTGTGAAGCTGCGGGTTTGAGAGGATAGCGAAGAAGTAGAGGAAGACGCAGGTGATTGATTCAGACTGGGTTGTGTTGACAAATTGGCCAACATTAGGCGACGCTCTCTGAGTTCATCTCGTAATGCCATCAAGTCCTTTTCGCTTAATCTCTTGCGGTAATTACTAAACGGGTCGTCAATATCTTCTTTACTAATATCTGCATCATGATGACCTTCCTCGCGTTCGCTATCCCTTTTCTCTAATTTACGGATTAGCTGCGCGGTTAATTGCTCGGCAAATTCAGCACAATCTTGTGGTTGCATGATCGTCTTCTTGGTATCGTTGTCATATTTTTTCGGCAAAATGTCGCTCTGAACGTCATCGTTAAGTATAATGTTATGGGAGGTAATCGGATCAATTTTTAAATTTCCATTACGATAGTGCAACTGATTTATTTTGATGTTACCATTTAGTTCTTGATTGTTTTCTATACTTGTAGATTCTTCCGATCGTTGATCTGCTTTATCATCCGGCGGGCTATTGCCTTTGGTTTGGTCTAAGCTAGCAGCGGCACTTAAAGTATTTGATTTTGGGGCACTAATAACGCTATCCACAGAATCGGGAGATGAGGGCTCACTTGAATCACTGTCGAGATCATCGATCGCGGGATTGTAGATCTCGAGAGATAATAGTTTTGGTATGTTGGGTATAGCCGCGCCCGTTGAGGCTGAGGAGCGCCTTACTATGGGAAATGCCTGTTTAGTCAATTGTAGGGCCGGCTGTTTTCCATATTTGGGTATGACGGGCAAGTCCTTAATAGTTTCTTTAGTGATTTTACTAGCAACTGGTCTCACCATTATTTGTTTTTTCTCCGCTCCACTGTTTTGCGAGTTTTTAAACTTTTCTTGTTCAAAGGAATTCTGCTTTTTGATGTGAGCTTCGTCGAAATTGAAGCGTGACGTACTGATTGGTTGGGAGGTTGGTAAACTTGGGTTTTCTATGGTTTTCTTTGGCGGAGGCGTTAGTATTGCCATAGCTGCTGTTACAGTCGTCACAGAATGCGGTGGAGAAGTTACTGTAATCTGAGCAGCAGCCGGGGAATGAGCTGGCGTTGGTGGGCAAGGCAGAATTAAGGGTGAAGTTGGTACTGACGGTATATTTTCCGTTTTGTTACACTGATTAGGAGCAATCGAGTTGCCGCACTTATTTTGACAAAGGTTCTGATGAACACAACATCCTCCTCCATTACTCGAAGAGGAATTACTTGAACTGGAATTCGAGTTTTGATGTTGCTTTTGATAATTAAGTTGCTGTTGGTGTTGCTCTGGCTTGGGTATGTAGATAACTGAAGCGAAGCTATCCTCCGATTCTATACTAGTATCTGATTGCAAACTATTATCTTTGGAGGAGTCCGATCCCGACTCGCGAGAGTGACGTCTTGCTTTTTCCTCACCCTCGCTTGCATTGCACTGGCTGCAACCTTGATGATAGGCTGTACAATAACAACCTGCGCTGGCACACTCTACATTCTTGCAAATGGTGACAGGGCCTGCAAAATTTTTTACCGCCATTGTGTTCACGAAATTACTTTGTTTTTGTAATAAGTGATGCAGATGGTTTTGGAAGTTGCTAACAAAGGGAAAATATTGCTGTTGCTGCTGCTGCTGCTGCTGCTGCTGCTGCTGCTGCTGTTGTTGTTGTTGTTGTTGATCTTGGGAAGCTTGGTAATGATAATGGTGATGATGGTGCTCGTGAGTGCAAATTTGGGCGGCCACTTGTTGCTGATGCCTCTCGCTTTCCTGTTTCTTTGTGGTATCTGCACCATTTGAAGCCATTTCGTCGCTTGAGGAAGTTTTTAAATTCTGCATAATTTTGATGAAATTGGTTTTGGTGACACGTTCCAGACTACCCGTCGAGTTTTTGATTTTGTTCGTAAAACCTTCACGTATGACCTGTAGCCGTTTAGAGAACATCGCCGAACGACACAAAAATGCTTCGTTTAGTGAACGTTGCTTTTGTATCCGCTTACGCACACGTTCTTTTTCACGTATCCGATTACCAGCCATGAGCTCTTCGTTCAGCGAACTTTGCTTACGCACTTGCCGTGTGACCAATGCTGAATTCTGAATTTGATTAGGAGTTTGCAGTTGCTCTTGTGGACTGTCGACGGTATTGTTTTTGCTCTGAAGATTGTTAGTTACGCTATTATGCTTGCTGTTGTAATTACTTAACATGTGAAATGGAACGTCTGGCAGTTGGAAGTCCTCATCACAAAGAGATTGTTTCTGTTTAATGAGTTTGGGACGGCGATTCGTTACTAAGGTGGTCGAAGTCGTTATAGATGTTGCATTAATTGCAGTCGTTGGCTGAATGGGTGAATCAATTACATCTCTCGGAGTTCTCTCGGTTCCATTAGAATGGATATCTGAAGTTGATAGTTTAAGACTATTATTGTTATTAGTAGCGGCATGAGAGACGGGCGAATTATTTTTTTCAAGCGGTGCAACGGGACCTCCAAGACTTGGTACGCTTGAACGGGAGCGGACGATTTGACGTGGTGGCGGATTTAAAATGCTGCCAAGGCTACGTGATTTCAAGCCTGCTGACAACGGCGGATCGACCAGGTCTTCGAAGTCCTCCAAACGTCTTAATTCAATAGGCAAATCCTTGGCATCTTCATAATCCAAACTGCCCTCCCTTTGGGTATCTTTCGAGGTCCACGAATCTAAGAACCAAGCATGCTTACGACCGCCAGCTAATTTCTGAAAATGTATCAATCATTGAAATCATTGAATGATTTTAATGGATATTTGAAAATTCTTACTTGTATGGCTCTGCGAACAAAGCTATAACACGATTCGCCTGGCGACGAAGAAGACAAACTAGAACTGTCGCCATCACCAGCTGAACGACTTGAATTGGAATCTTCAGTGTAGGCATGATAGGGGGCCAGAAAATCATCATCTTCCTCCTCATCGGAGCAATTCAAATTTCTATTTTTTGGCGGTTGCCAGGGTATGAGAACATCTTGCGATTCGAAGCGTCTATGTTTTTGTTCCAACGCCCAGACAGTTATGACAACGCGGCCACCTACACGTAAAATTCGAGCCAATTCCCGCAAGGCATTTACGCGTCGCTCCGTGGTCGCGAAATGATGAATCACAGCTAGCGAAAGTACAGCGTCGAAAGATTCATCCCGAAAAGGTAATTCGAGGTTATCACAAAGTGCAACCTAAAATTTAAAAAGTACAAGAATAAGTGACGAAAAGAAAAGGATATAGTGAAGATGGCAAAATTCATATAATTTTGATAAGAAATTTCTTTATTTCTTATCTTTCCCTTTTTCCACAAATTTAGTCAGTTGACTATGATTTCATTAAATCAAATATTGCGATTACAAGATTGTATTTTAAGATCGGCAGTAGTTCAAGTAGTTTGTTTAGAAATTAATTATCCCTACTGTAACAGCTATGAGACACATCACTCAATAAGTTCATAGGACTCGATAAGTTCATACGCATATGGGATGGCTGAACTCATACCATTTTTAGATACTACTTGATAAACTTGTAAAGTAATGATCGGAAAGTAATGAGATTTTCTTTTTTATTTCTTTTCAAGGTTGGTACGATCATATAAAAAGCCTATGGACTCCTCAATAGTAATGACGTAAGTGTTCTTAATTTGCTTCCAATTTGTTTATCTCATCGTTGAACTGATTTTTCGAAAGCCTTTAAAATTTTGACCCCTTAAGACTCTGATGATGCTAGAGAAGACTCTCTCATCGCAAAGCCATTGCATTCTATGCATGCATGGAGAACAATCCTTCAATCTGCGGGCTTTGTATGAAACTAATGTGCGACTTTGGTGTATTAACATCAAAACAAGTGAACGAGTGGTGTAGCGTATCTAATGGAACGCGTTGACCGACTATAATGCTCTTAATTGTTTTAATACTTGGATATATATCTTTAATTATAGAGCCGAGTTTCCTTCCTTACGATAGCTATTGAATCAAGAAGCAATCGAATGCTCGGCAAACACAGGTTTCTTCTTGTATAGATAAATGTATGGTTGTGTATTTATCACAATCATTCATTTAATTTTTGTTCTTACTTAAATGCAAAAGTACTAATGTGCATCTTCAGCTTATTGTACTGTTGTTGCATTGAGTAGAAGAGAACGCTACTGCGGCCACTTAGGCGTAAGTTTGGTAAATGGCATCAAGCTTTTAAGGATTTTTAAAATTTTCTTCTTTGCTTCGCCGCATACGTTCGTGTACGTTCGTTTTCTACTTTCTATTCCATACACATTTAATCTCACATAAAACTGGGTCAAAGTGTTGTTGTTCTTTATACAAAAATAAAAGTAAAAAAATAAAAAAAAAAAAGAGTTAATTATTTATATAAAAAAAAAACATTTTTATGACAAAACAAAAGAAAAACGGATCGCTTAAAGCGAAATTTACAAAACACTATGCTATGCAAATTATTTGATTTCCAGTACAAACTAAATCGCCAGACATTGGATGTTAGGTATTAAAGCCGAATAATAAGAAGCTTTTTTGCATTTCATTTTGTTTTTAAGGTAGTTTCCTTTTCATTCACCTTTTCCTTTGCTATGCCTGCTTATTTTGTGGAGATACATGCAAACGTCGTACTTTACTACTTTTGGAACATCCGTCCATCTTGAAGAGAAAAACCATAATATAAAAAGTTTGCTTAGCTAATTTTATAATAATTCCACACACATTCATCGAGCCAAGTAGCTAGGAATCGCGATTACCAAGTCAGTGTTCGCGCTTTCAAATCTCAGACGCGCTAGAGTGTTCTTTAATTCGCAGCTTTATGGAGTACGCTCTGTCGACACAGACATAAGAATTACCGTTTATGCGCACACCTACCAAGCTGCGGCCATCGTCCCTCCGTCTCCTCATCTTTTTTTACTTCTTTCTCATCGTTAGCGTATTACAAGAGCAGGGAACACCGTTGAGCGATTGGTCACATTAAAAAAGAAAAACAAAATTTACTTTTCATTGTCAGCACAAGGACTAAATCTACACAGGATCTATTTGATAATTGCTGTTAATTACCCGCGAGTGGAAACTCTATTCCATGAAATTGGACGGTGATCCTATATTTACGCAAGCTACAAGTGTTCTAACAAATTGCTTTCAAATATGCCATGCAAACGCAAGAACGCTACTCAGCCTCATCAGTTACCAAAAGAATTCAGTAACTTGTTGTGTAAATCCTTTACAGCTATGAAACTTTCAACAGCAAACAACTTTAAGGCGATGCTAATGAGTTGTACACGTTTTCACAGTGCATATAGGTCGCCGGTAAGTCGCGCCGCTTATAAGAAGCTTCATTGTATATCGCAGAGTCCATGACAACTTGCTCTTCACGTTCTATGGGATCATATTTTTATTTTCGATTTTTTTCCACAGCATACACCGCCCATTTCTCTGGGGACTTCTCCTGTACCTTCAACAATACGACAGTCTCCAGAAAAATGAAGGCAGAGATAGGGGTACGGACCGAGAGTAGCCTGCGAGGTCTCTGGTTCGTTGATATTCGTTAAGTCTTTAACGATCGTCTATTTTGGTGGGAATTGAACTCGCCGATGCGAACTTCATAGCCGTTCTTCTTAACTGCTAACTATGCCTATGCGTTAGCCCGGAAATTCATTCATTCATTTATTCATTCACTTGTTTCTGTATGTGTGAACACATATTGCGGAAAGCGGCGACAAGCGCGATGGTGAGAAGGTTATCAATAACGAAGCAGTTGAATCTGTTGTTGAAGACGTTGATAGCTGTCATGAAGAACCCGATGCTTCTCATTGCAAACGCGTATCGAAGCTATTGAGCGACCACGCGAAAAATGTATCGAGCCATAAAGAGACTTTGCTAAGGACCGTTCTTGTAAGTGTGCACAAGCCCATGAATCGAAACAGCTTCACTTCTTCGACGCTAACACTAGAGTTTTCAATTTTTTAAATTCGCCGACTTTCGGCGAATATTTCCACAAATTTTCGAACTCGCAAGACTTAAGATAGGAAAATGAAAGCGGGCAGATGTAGTTTTCATATATCAAGTAAAAATATGGCCTGCTGGACACAGCGACACGTTCGCACTAAAAATGTGACGGACTCGAAAAGAAAGTGAAAATTTTCACATATTTGCGCATAGTGACGAAACGTTTAGCAAAAAATGTTTGTCGAAGTTATCTGATGACAGTACAGAATATATTCACTCGTTTCATGACGTTCTTGCCAGAAATAGATGCAGAACAACAGAACAATTGCATTACATTGCAGAAAGTGGAACATGTTGAATGAATGGATGGATGTCAAATGTTTGAAAACTCCTAAGTGCCCAAGAAATCCAAGGATTGCGTTACTGTATTGATATCATATTTGCCTTGTCGTGAAGCCTTCCTACAACTAACTGATGCGTATCAAAGATCCGACATAAGTCGAAGGCAATCTCAATTTCATTTTTATATTCTCTTCAAAATATATCTCAAGGCAGTGCACATATACATACAGCAGTACGTTTTGACCTAATTCTCGTTGTTGTTGTTGATTCTTTGATGATTGCTTTTAAACTTATTTATCATGCTAGAAAAAATTGAAAGTTAATGGCTTTTGCTATTTCCTTTTTGATAAATTTAGTTTCTCATATGCATATATGCACACACAGACTCATACACACACACACACAAACACAGGTAGTTGTAAATTATTGAAATTTACGAGAAATTCCTTGACATAGATTTAAAAAATAAATAAATAAATAAATATTTTTCAAAATTTTCCAAAACTTATTTACCTCGCCGCCTTTCTCTTTGGCCACACGACTTAAGCGATAGCACCGGTCTACGCCAATAGTGCATATCGAAGGATTACATTGCGTTAAATAACGACCGCTACCGCAGCCGACGTCGCACACCACAGCACCTGTGTCAAGATTGCTGAGAAACTGTGCAACACGGGGTCTTAACGAACCCGTCGGTTCTTCACAATTCTCATAAACATCATGCACGTAGGCACGCTCCAAAGCAGCTGAACGGCCATTAGCATCGTTGGACGACGACGATGATGACGATGTAACAGTCACTGTTGTTGTTGTCGTTGCTGGTATTGTATTTGTTGTTGTGACCTGGGGCTTATTAACGCAACTGCTGTTAACAGCTTTTGCCAGAATTATTGGTGTCACGGAGTTTTGCTGAGCTAGTTTAGCGGCGGCGGCGGCGGCGGCGACGTTGTTTACGATTGTTGTTGAAACCGAAGTCGGTGATATGATAGTTGGAGAGTAATTGGTGCTTGCAAATGCATTTGTGCGCGTATTTGATTGTGTTATAACATTACAAGCTCCATTTTTGCTGGCTGCACTTGATGATGCTGCTGACGATGACGATGATGCTGATGATGATGGGTTTACAGCTGGCGGTGCGTTGTTAATTGATAATTGCTTTGTCATTGTTGTTCGCTTTGTGTTATACAAATTTGTGCTTGCAGCTGTTGTTACTGTTAAAATTGAAGGAGTGGAATTTGTTGCAGTAATATTGTAATGGTGCGATTTTTGTTGGTCAACATTCGACTTTTTCATCTGAAAATATAATAAAACTTATTATACATACAAAGTCCTAACAAGAAGTAAAGGAAATTTAAGAAAAATTCAAACGACAAAAGCTTTAATTGCTCTGTTGAAATCCATTGTATATCTGAACTGCTTAAAAAGCAATAGTCCCTTTTTTCTCTTAGCTTGACACACAATGTGTGCCTGGCCACAATGAAGTGGCGTTCTGCTAATTATCTCAATTTCATCTTCCAGACCTGTTTTATTTTATATTTTTTAATCTGACCAATCACTCTTTTAATGTGCCCTATATGTGTAGAGGAAGGAATAGGGAAGTACCTAGGAGGTGGGTTCGCTATATCTGCGACCGTATATCAATCGTAATTAAGGTAAGGTGTCCCGCACCTAGAATTGAACCCGTCTGCTTCAAGTTAACAGTCGGTCATTTGAACCACTTGGCTATTTGTTTATTTATGCTTTTGTTGCATGTTGCAATGCAATTGCGTTCTACCCTATGATTGCATTATGCGGATCATTTATGTCCCTCAAAGTGGATATTTGTATGATCCCATCTTCATTCCGAAACATGTTAGTCATAACAGGAAGCAGTCGGCTGCTGAAGGCTGCTGAATTTGGAAATTACTATAGCTCGACACTGAGCATATTGCTTAACAAATCATTGCTTTATTAATTTAAAAACGATCAACCATCACATATATATGGTAATATATATATATATATATTGAATGATTCGGAAAGAAATCAGTTTTTTCTTTTGGCGAAAAGAAGGTCGACTTTCTTAGAGTGTAAGAAACATCTTACGGGGAACAGTAGAATGCAAAAGATTTACACTGTCAGCGATGTCGCGAGTTGTCATTCGATTATTTGCTTCAATTACTTGGCCTTCATCAGCATCCACTTGCCTTCCAGAACGCAATACAAAAGCGCCGAAATGAAATTTTGCAAATTAGTTTTGGCACTGGGGTTCTGTCCGTCCAATGTCCTTTATACGTATCTAAGAATTTTTGTTTTTTTTCGCTTTAACATTAATTTTATCTTTTCCCTAATAAGAGAAGTTAAGCACCCTCTCCACTTTCCTTATTTATTTGGTAAGGCCCCAAGCGAAAACTTTTTCGCAGAATCACACAAACTTTTTCTCCTACAAGCATTACGATATCAGCTGTCAAATATATGAAGGCAGTGCGCCTTAATGTGAATTTAGCTGTGAAAAAATGCAATTAAATTGACTGTTGGGAAAAAAACGAAATAACTTTCCGGACAACCTAATATGTAAGGCAGTTCGTAATTTTCATCTCATATTGCTACAGGAAAGCCTATGTATTACTGCGGCATTGTGTGTATTAAATGAGTCGCTAACCAAGCAGAATGATTTTAATAAGTGTGTGTGTGTGTGTTCCACTCTAGCAGCGACTCCTGCGTCCAACAATCAACCCAGAGAAAAATTACTGTTACTCCGTTAAGAGATTTGGTTTAACGTTTGGTGGGGTGCGGGGGGGAGTATGACCCAAACTAAGTTTCTATTCCTTACATGGCATTAGTAACAATTGAAATCTTTGCACACTCAACTGCGATGTCTCGGTTAGTGTTTGATATGCACAAAGGGAGCACTACCGCGAACCCCGTTTATCGCAAAAATTGTTTGATTTCCTTGAATTTCCTACACATTACGTGCTTTATGCGGCTCTGCCTTTTCTTGCTCAAACGTTATATTTACTTGTGTTAGTCAGAGCAATTGCTTTCAATTACATACAATGGCATCTACACATACACTACACGCCAAGTCGAGCGTAAATATCTTTTTTGGCGAATGTCAAAGCAGTGCCCATGAGACCATTTTTCTTTTCTGTATTTTTAATATAACGTCACCGTTATCTTTGCTCCCAATGTCTTTAAATCGTAACATACACAGAGGTGAAAAAAATTCAATTATAAATGAAATGCCATTAAATGATTACACGCCAGGCCTAACATATGCAGTACAACAGAAGATGCGCCGCAAAGATTCATTTCAGCCAGTAAGAAAGAAAACTCTTATCTTATAGCTTTCACGTTAGTTAGCAAACCGTGCAGGAAGTCAATTATTTGCATCTGTATATCTGGGCGTATATACAATTGTAGTGAAAGTGAGAATTAAAAAAAAAAAAGAAAAAGAAAAAATTAAGGGGAGAAATAGGAAAAGGAGAAAACAAAAGGCAACACGGACTGAACAACGATGTAACGATGTGCAGGCAATTATACACACTTACATTTATTTATGCTTGCACATAAAGAGTGCCATTCGCTTGACAGCAGACAATCTAAAGCTCACTCTTACAAAGTGTGCAATACGTATCCATCGTCCCTATGCACTGCATGCAATTCATTAAATAATAGGTAGCCTAACAAATATTACGCCTTGAAATATTTCTCATCCGCTAACTCGAGATGTAAGTCTTTCCACGCCACCTCACCATTCAAATTGAATCCCGAGTTGTAACCCGTTTAGAAAATCCATACGAAAATTGGAAATCCAGACCAACTTTCAATGGCTCTATTCTCTAGATCTTAACGTTCTTCTATGCCTCCGTTGAAGTGATTCGGAAGCCTGGTCAAGAGTTCTCATCTGTTTCACTTACTTTTCAACGACTCCGAAGAAATCCATTGAAATTTTTATATATTTTCCTAGTAATTGCTTTGTTGACCTAAGTCACACTCAAGTTGAGATGAATGCCCGTAAATGTTAACCTTTCGCAGGATGCTGTGCTGTGCTGTGCTGTGTTGCCTGTAAATTCGCGCGTAAGTTGCATATATATATTTATGTGTGTGTGTGTGTGTGTGTGTGTGTGTGTACGTGCCTGGGTGTTTGTGCATTCATGTGAGTTTTGCGTGAACAGTTACATGCTATAAATAACATGGACTAGTTTTTTCAATGTGCGGTCGAGTCTTGTCATTTTTAAAGGTGGGCTAATTATTATTTATATCGGTACATATATCGCATATACTATTACACTCAATTGTATCGCTTGTGTTGGTAGCGGCGACGATTTCGTTTGCTTGAGGCGGCAAATAACACAAAATATCCTGCTGATCTGTCATACAAGGGAGCACAAGGTTGGCGTCATGGAATATTCGGTTTTGACATCGTTGTCAATTCTTGGTCTCTTCTAAGGCAAGATTTTCCAGCCTCGTATCCTCATACGTCACGAACACACCCTGTCGAATTAAACACGGCCAACGCTTTCCGCGAACGTGCTCTCTCGTGTGACCCCGACGTGTTTAAAGCGTGTTTCGCGTGACGTGCAAGATCGTTTAGTGTACGGAGGCGTGGAGGATAAGTGTATTTTTTTTTCTGTTTTTGTATTGAGTTGATTGCTATTTGACTTGTTATTCAGGCTTACGGACTTGTTTTCGCAACCTTTAATTTGTAGCATAAGGTACGGGCGTGGATATACGAACCAACTTTACTGTTATTCTCTCAACAAGCAAACGATCTGGATTTCTATTATATATAGTTCAAGTAGATAGGCTCGTCTTTTTTTTCTTTTTTGGCACTTTGCGCACCTCCAACAAAGGCAATATAAGGAAGGGAGATACTGCGCTCGTTAATGATGCAACGAGAGCCTCATTGGAATATGTCTCTGAGCAATCTGTCTGGGAACAAATTGAAATTCTTAGTGCTTTTTCATATAAGCAGCTATCGACATGAAATTTAACTTCAATGCTAATAAACAACAAAACAGCAGCAACAGCAACAACAACAACAAATCTTTAGGATAAAATAAAAATTACATCCATATACCCATATACACATGTATGTCACTTTCATCCATGTATGTTGCCTTTCTTTTCCTTGTTTATTTATTTATTTATTATATAATAATTATTTCTTAATTATTTTAATTATTTAATGTAAATAAATTCACAAAATACGGATGTAAAGGCTACCGGATCATATGGTCGCCTATCAACTCAATGAGTTGTTGAGAAAAGATATTTTTCTGAAGCGGCCTTAAATATTTTCTTTGATTCGGGTTTTGTCTCCTCATGTCGTATTGAAAGGCCGAGTCGTCCTTTTGGTTTGCTGAACAGTCAGAAAACCGTAAAACAGAAAAATTCTAAATAAAATATAAACTTTAAAATAGGAGGACAAAGTGTCTATAAAGGGCAACTGCGCAGTCTCGCTCGATAGCAGATTGCTTGGCTTTCGCATAGGACACGCAAATGTTTCTCAAGATTTTGATTTAATTGCAGCGTTAATTGCTGTTCACAACAGAAAAAGTTACTCTAAAGTTAGAGACCGGACGTGCACCCAAATTCCGATGAACACCAGAAGAGTCGCACACGGTGCTCGGTACTAAATCAGATGAATACATAGCTTTGCGATCGAAATTTATCGACCCTTTGTCTCGACCTCATTCTCGCAGAACGAATGCAGTGTGGCACGATAATATATATATGTCTAGTAATAACAGCGAATGACCGAAGAAATGCTTATTTACCTTTAGCCGCAGATATTTACAACCACTCTACATATTACAAAGCACTGCAGAAGTGCGCACACTGCAGAGTATATAGAAGACAGCAGGATGGCACATGTAGCGAATTTTAGGATACAAAGTTGTATGTGGGTGACAGAGAGGCGACGAATTTGAGAAATTAAAAAGTTAAAACAAAACATAAGACGGACTGCTTGCAGCCCTACAAAGTACACTCGGAAATCACCGATTTGTCAGATCTGTTTCCTAGATGAATAGATCCAAACGACTTTAACATCTTTTCAAGAAAAAAAAGATTCACAAGTAATCGTTTGCTCTAATATGACGCTTGATCGATAGTCAGACAATAGGAAATGAGTTTTAAAAGACTAGGAGTGTAGGAGAGGCAGCTAGCTAGTTAGCTGCATGTGTTACTGTTCTTCAGAAATATCATCTCGTTCGGTACATTTTCCCGAATCTGTAACAAAGTTTATTTCGTCCTGACGGCGAATACTTAACTTAACTAGTGGGCAAATCTCTTTTTTCTCCAAGCAAAGTTCAGAGGTTCCCGCTAACCGCCAACCGTCAACACAAGCGATTTATGCTTTGATTTTGACCGAACACAAGTGGCGTAAGTGGTACGATTATCGACTGCAATGAAACCTGGGCCCTTCAGTTCGCCTTTCAATACTTCCAATATATGTGCTGGCCAATCAACATCAATTTGTAGTCTGATGCGCAGAACATCAAGGGTTGCCGATTCTTCTACAGTGAGACGGTTAAGAGACAGAACAGTCCCTTTCTTTTTTGCATAAAGTTTAGCCTATTAGAGCGACCCTACTCTCCTTGTTCTACGAGATCTCGATTTAGCGTGCATTTCATTGGGCAGTTTTTGTTTTGTATTTCGGTGCAGGAGGTTGAGGTGCTACCACCCAGGAATGAATGAAAAAGACCGCAACTAGTTGACCAATTCTTGGCAATTCTTTTAAATTTTAATAATAATTTTTGGGACCAGAGATCACAACTGACGTCATAGCTAATATATCATTCGCGTAGTGGAAAACTAATAAAAGTTTTTTTTATAAATTGCTTCAGTGTATCTTGTGCATGCATCATGGCGTGGTAGTGGCACAGTTACTTTTCAAGTTTTTGTGGGCATACGCGCTGGTGCATGCATTTGAATTTAATGTATAATTAGCATGAAGCATGAAAGCATGAATTTGTTTTGACTTTCCCGTGCTGCGCGTTTTGTGCGTGCATTTGCATGTCTCATGCTCATGTTCTGCTAATTACTTTAATTGCAGTACACGTTAAGTGACGGTAGCGATAATTAATTTATGTATTTTTTATTGTCCCTTTGTGTTTCGCTTGTCATCACTTCAGTGGTTTGATATAAAGAATACTTGATTTCATTATCAAAGCATATCAGAGAATGCATAATAATGATCGCTTTACAACAATCGGTATGCAACCGTTTATGCTCCCTTCTGCCTTTTGTTCAGCGAAACCCGAAATGCAAATTCAATTTTAATTAAAATGCTCCCCTATATCTCGTCGCCTACTGCCGTTTGGATTAAATTTCACGTGATAATTACATAGTTTTTAACGGCAGCTATTGAATCATTTGTAATCGTAAAGCAGAAAAAAAAAAAATCCAAAGTCGCTCCAAAGCTCGTTTAAATTCACGGCAGGCAAAGAGTAAAACAAAAAAAAAAAAAATTATTTCTCAATACATTTCCCACCATGAACAGCGCTTTTGGTTGTTGTTGATGGGAAAGACTTTCTTTAAATTATGAATGCATTGCTTAGGGGGTGAAAGAACAAACTCTTAAGGGTAGACTTGTCTTGATTGACTACACTTTTTTTATTACGATTCATCTAGCGATGCGTTTTTGCGGCGAACGACTTAAGTAGCTGCTGTAGACAGAAATAGCAAGCAGTGTTGTAAGAAACTTCCCCTAAGCTCAGTTACGGGAAAAAATATTTATTCCCCTGTGAAATGCTGTTCCCAAAAAGCAAGACTAGATTTTGCTGCAGCCAAAATAGTCCGCCTTGTACTACGCAGGTATTATCGCTTCAGTTTCGTAATTTTCTTGAATTAAGTCTTGCGGTTGATGTACATTTTTTTACGCTAATTGAAGGTTTGTTCTGTGTATTGCTCCTGCCAAGGATACCGTTCATGTAATTTCAATTAATTGAGTGTGTATAAGCAGTTATTGTTTGCAAAGGCTTTGTTATGTAGAAAGCGTGAAAAGCGCAAACAGCAACAGAAACAACGGCGACGACAACAACATACGTAGTGTAATAATTTACTAACGAGGTTATTGTAATTGTTTGCTCATTGTCAGCTGGCAAGGAATGCAGATGTCCGTGTACGGTAACTATTGTTTCTCTACCTGCATGCAGGTCAGATGGGAACTCAAATTAATGCTAGTACAAGTATTAGTTATGTTCTAAATTCAATAATACATATGTATTTAGATATTGTAACAGCTTGACATGACAAGTTCGGTAATGTTATAAAAATAATATGTACACACAAGTTAACGTGGCTCGTCAAGGAAGTACAAGGTCATCGAATATATCGTTTAATGAAGGGAAAGAAAACAAAAAAGGAAAGATTGGATTAATTGCGGTTAAAGTTTAATTTACCTTTTAAATCCCTTCGGTTATTTCTTCTCGGATTTGCTGAAGTTCCTCTTGTGATCATTGAAAGGGATGAGTAATTCGTAGCAAACGCCGCTTAGATTACACAATATGTCGAATGTGAACGTGTGCATGTGTGTTTGAAATCATTGACAAAAAATAAAAAATTAAATCACTCGCAATTTCCTTTACAATATGCTGTTGCCTTGAGCGCTTTGCACGGTGCATATACGCGTTTACGCGAGCATACACGTATATACGTATATTATTATTTTCCTGGCTCGCAAGTTGTTGCCTTAAGATTTGGTTTTTTTTCTTTTTTTACATATATTTCCTTTCACTAGTTTCACATTTTCACATTTGTGGTTTTCTCTGAAAGCATCGGCGCACAGGATACACACATCACTCATTGAAATTTTTTTTTCCTAACAGCACTGTTCCATTAAAAATAGAAAAATTAAATTTCAATATTAACGTTTTCATCTTGATACTAATCTCTAAACAATTCCTCGTTGCCAAGTTTTCCTCTTTCTTTTTCTTTAAAATAATAAATTAAAAATTAATTTTTTTCTTTTTTCCTTTCCTTTTCCTATTAATATGAAATTAATATAAATGTAGTCACATTGTTCGTTTCCGAGCCACGTTTCAATCTCTTTTTCAATTTTACAAACTAGTAAACGTTGTTGTTGTTTTTCTTTGTTTTTACTAGAAAAAAACTCTTAGTCACACTTTCACTTATATCGTTTTTTTTGACACGTCCGTCATCGTTGAATTTCTATAAAGCACTGAACGGTAAGCTTTTGCTTGTATGTTTATGTCCTCGCAAAATTTTTAGCTGACTTCGTATCTTCGCTCTTATCAAAGCTTCGAGACCGGAAACAATAAAACGATAAATTCAACGAAAGCTTTTTCCAGTAATTCGGTTATAAACAAAGGTTATCGTTATCGTTAATAATTATTAGTTTGTAGCGCGGTGATCGATTCCTTTTTTTCTATATGCAAGTGGATTGTAACCCTGCTTAATGGATAATGAATGCCACCGTGCGATGTATCATGTTCTCAACAACGAGTGGCAGTTTGGTGCCGATTCTTCGACTGGCAACGTAATAAGGCCGTACTCTTCCGACAAAGCTGATGGTACGACCCGTACAATGAATGCATGTTGGCGGAGATTGACAACGTTTACCCTCAGCAATCCGCATGTGGCATGTGGGCTCGGGAAATAATGGTCCTATGCATGAGTTACTTAAAATGACACCTCTTGTTAAACTGATGTCATACATTGCTTCTCATTCGTTGACCGTTAGACAAACATACCAAAATCCGGCAAACTTGGGAAGAATGCTTAAGGCAATCAGCTGCCTCGAAGCCATGTTTTTGGAGAATATATAAAAGTATCAGCTTTGATTGATACTTAACTTTTCCTAAACTTCCCACCATTAGTAATGTCTTTTAATCAAGAAGTTTTCATCCAAGAAAGCGGCGCCTATCAGTTTACAGCAAGCAACTTAGGCAACTTATCACAGTAGAAGGTTGCCTGTTCGCCTAACCCATAATAAACATGCTCGAAAATTTTGAAAAATTTAGTTATTATGCATTCACTGCCAGCTGCACCGTTCCTGCATTTCAAGAGTTATAGCAGGCTACCTATCGATCAAGCGGTTATTATTCCCCCTAAATTATTTCATATACAAATCAGCTCAGTCGGTCTTAGGAAAGAGAAGAAAGGGAAGAGAATGATGCCTCCTAGTGTTAAAATGCTCATTTCCAGGAATGATAACTAAATTTAGGATAAACGAAAACCTTAACGTACCAACGTTAACTAATTATTAGCCATTAATTACTTATCTATACTTTCGGTTTTGAATCAACATCTTCAGTCTACACTTGAACATGATAACCTTTTCTCAAAATTTTGTAAATAGTAAAAATTTTTTACGAATTAAAAATTTAATAATATACGAAAAAATCAATAGCGACCAAATCATCATATAAACTGAATATAAATGATATATGAAACATTATGAACTCATGTTTGACATAACTGTAGTAAAGTTTCTTCGCTGAAAGGGAAGTGTGCAAAGCCGGATAGACGTGGTAAGTATATTGATTGATCCTAATAATAAGTACAAACTCTGTTAAAAATAATCAGTCAATAATAAATAGAATCTCTGTTAAAAATAGTCAGCCAATCTCAGTTAAAAGGCAATAATAAATAGAACCTCTGTTAATAATAAGCAGTGAATATCAAGTAGAATCTCTCTTAAAAGTAATTATTCAATAATATGTAGAACTTGTGTTAAAAATAATCAATGAATCTCTGTTAAAAATAATCAGTCAATAATGAGTAGAATCTGTGTTAAAAATAATCGGTCAATAATAGGTAGAACCTCTGTTAAAAGTAATTATTCAATAATAAGTAGAACTTGTGTTAAAAATAATCAATGAATCTCTGTTAAAAGTAATCAGTCAATAATGAGTAGAATCTGTGTTAAAAATAATCAGTCAATAATAAGTAGAACCTCTGTTAAAAATATTTTCTTGATGCTTATTTTCATTTAAAAAAAAAAAATACCATATGTTGAGAACACAGAGAGAAGTCTAAAGTTACCCGTCAAAATGCTATGAATATGTCATGTTAAACCGTCAAACTCCGAGAAAATAAATGTAAACATGGTTTACATAAAGGCGAACTTTTTTCGTGTACACGTACAAGAACGAGGCAAGCAATTAAATAATTTAAATAAACAAAAAAGTATAGCTCGGAAAATTTTTACGAACTTATCGACCGTTTTCTTTTGTCAATCTAAATAAGAAAACTTATCGCCTATATTACGATCACCGTGACTTTTATATGGTAACTGGGAAAATGTGTAGAGAAGTGCGTAGAATAATCGATAATTAGGAACAATCATTAATTCTAGCAGCGAGAATTTCCTTTTTTTACTCGGACGACATATCTCTGTTATTCTTTTTCTTGAGGATTATTTTTTTAAGCTTTACGTTCACTTATGTTCACTTTTAAAACCACGTGGGTTTTACACGTTTCCTTATAATGTAATCGATAAATTTTACGTCATAGCAATGTCATGCTCACATGTGAGAGAAAGAGAGAGACAAATCGGATACGCAGTATTTGTAAACAATGAACGGAAAGTTGTGGGTTTTGCGTTCAATTACAAATGCAGTAGTAGTAGTGGTAGTAGGATGAAAGAAAAAGAAGAGAAGCAGCAGCTAATTTTTAATGAATGAAAAGCTTTCGTTATTTATTGCTAAAGCATACTTATGGGGGCACACTTGCTGTTAAACATGTGCTATACATTTACAAATCAAAGGGAGGTATAGCGAATTCAAAAAGAGATATAGCGAAATCGGAAGACAACAAATTGTAGTATGCATACCTATTTTTACCAAAAGGGATCAAAGGGGATTTTGGACAACTTCTTTGCCGCATAACTGCAGTTACAAAAATGAAAGTAGAACTTTGAAAATTGACACAAGGATTACTCGACCGATTGAGGACCCAAGGTTAGAAAATGCTTATGGTTTGCTCACATAAGCCGCCTCAGTAGATTAGAAAGATATTCCCGTATTCCCAATGATACTTGTATACGAGATAATGTATACGAAATATTTAACGTAATGTTCCTGCTGGAAAACGTAGATATGACTAATAAAAAAAAAAAAAAATGTGAAAAAGAAACAAAAAAAAAAAGGTCAGAATGAAGTACAATTGTACAGAGGGTTTGAGAGCAAGCTGTTCGAAAATGAAAAGAAGGAAAATAAAAATATATTCATCCATAGTTCCATATAGTAATAAGCCGAGACCAGATCTTGCATGATGAACTGGCACTACGGGGAAGACGACGCCTTTGCGGAACGACGTCAACTAGGGACATGCAGAAAACTATTCTAAATAGTAATTTTATAATTTCTTCTTAGCTTGGAAACCCTAAGCGAGATCAAGTTAAACCTTAAAGACTTTCTTTATGATTTACATTTCAAAACTAGCCATAATTTAAGGGCTGCTTTGGCCACGTATTAACAACGTATTAGGTGAGTGCTTCGTTGAAGAAGAAGTAAGAACGAAAGTCTTCTTACACGTATTTACTTTTATGGATTCGCGTGCAAATTAAAATCTTTTTTTGTTCTTTTTGTTCTTTCTTTTTTATTGATAGGAAGAAAAACGTACCAAGAGTTCGTGTGTTTTGGCGTCTTGAACTTTGAAAGCAAATACAAAAGTAAAGGTCTTTAAGAAAAACTTTAATGTTTTTTCTCAAAATGTTCACTTCATTTGAGTGTAACAAGGAACGCAAACAAATTTATATTTAGTTAGGCAAGCGTTCGATGTTTCCATTTTCTTCTACGACTTTTTGCAACAGCAGCTAAGCTATTTAAGTCGTTTCGTCTCTTTAATAATTTCTTTTTATACCCATTATACCCTTAAGGATGGGGCTTATATTAATCTTGTCGAAACGTTTGCAACGCCCAGAGGGAAGCTTTAGAGACATCATTAAGTGTACATATTTCTGGCAAGTGCCAAATTCTGAATTGTTTTGAGCGTATCCGCCCGTCCGTCTATGCTTCTGTTCGTCTATGTAGTGGCTGTGATAAACATTCTTCTGGCTACATGAAAATATAGTTTTTTCGTTTTTTTTTTCGAAAGGGTTTCAGGATAACGACTGATAGCGTCGCAGCCGAGTGTCATTTTCTTGTTCCTTTTTATTAAAACATTAATAGGGAAAACCAAGGGAAAAACTTTATTTGAGTGCAGAAAAATATTTCAACGTTGGCCGTCAGCTTATCTGGATGCATACATACAGACGTATACGTTCATATTTATAAAATTAGTTTAATGGCGGTTTTCTGTACTTACAGCAAACGAATGCTTGAACCGATCTTGAACGACTTTCATATCGAAATTGAACACAAAAGTTCAACGATCTGATTTTAAAAACAAGAAGAAAAGGTATCACTTGCGTCAACTGTGGGCTCGCAACACTTGTGGGTCGATTTAGTTGAATTCTAAACATAAATAGAATAAAAGCGGAGATTTAAGAAAATTATATACGACTTTGGTCGAAAAAATTGTCTTTCCCCATCACTTTTGGCGCGAAGAAATGAAAAAAAGAAAAAAACGAAGTGAAATTTCGATTCTTTACAATACTAGATACGTATCACCGATTTTGTCTATTTCCACGTACGTACATTAGGATCATTCATGGAACGTACGTACCGAATTTTACCCTTTCTTCTGTTGCAGCTTATAAGTAACGAGGAGAAAGTTCACTGTTTCTCACTTTTCAAAACAGGCGTGTATTGTACCACGGCCCGGTTTTTTATGCGATCTTCAATGCCAACGAATTTCGAACATTTTCGCCAAATTTGAATGCGATTCTTCATTGATTTTTACTACCGGGATTATGAAGGGTATCCAGAAGGGTATCGCAGACGGAGAGACATACACACGAACATGCTTAGATCAATTCAGATTTTGATTCTGATCGAGAACATACACACTTAATGGCTTACCGCAGGGTATTGCAGACGTTTCACTACGGTGAGTATACGTGCTACACTTCGTGGATGCATATAAATGCAGAAGAACTTTTCCAGATAAATATTTGAAAAATCGCATCGAATCGAATCCTTCGTCCTATGCTTCCTCTCTTCCTTGTTGCCTTCTTCCTATGTTGCCTCAAGATTCTCGTAGTCACAGCTTATCAAAGAAGTAATGCGTAATAAAATTCGACTTTGACTGAATCTTTTTGACTCCGCCGTCTTTTTGCTTTGGTTTGTTTCCAATACTCTACGAAACATAACATCTCTTCATATTGCCGCTGATTTTAATATAAGTTTTACAATGTAAGCCTTACACTTGTGTGTGTGTGTGTGTGTGTGTAAGCATTTTATTACCTGACTGTCACAGAACGCACTGACGCAAACCGAATAAACCAGTAGCGTTACCAAATGGATTTTCAACAGACTTCGGATAAGGTTGTCATAATTAAGAAGACAGAGGTCGACCTTGATAATTATGAATTTATCGGTAGATTGTGATGGTTAAACATTCTTAGAGGTACACAAACAAAGCGGCATATAATAGTCGGGAAGTATGGATGAGCAAGCACGATCAAGTGCACTTCGAGTGTCACTTTGAGGTAAAGCATTTTCTTACACTTTATTGATGCTCTGGCATGGGTTAGGTACTGTACTCCATTGATGATCGATGCCAGAGCGAAATAAAATTAATTATGTTTGCTTACAATAGTAGAAAGCCTTCACTTACTATAGAGAAATTTTAATTACATTTTTTTTAAAATAAAATGCCATTAAACCATTTAATGCTATTTAACAATGCGCAACAATGTGTTTAAGAAGCAGTACACTTTTATCCGACCCAGCACTTTTTCTTTTTTTTTTTTTCTTAGACTGGCAGAACTCTATCTACGTGAATGTTTGTATTAACATTTTTAACGGTTAATGAGGTGCGATTGTTTGCTTTCACTTTCATCCAAAAAAAGGATTTTTTAAGTCATCTTTTTCTCTTGAATCGATTCACAATGATGTTCCTTTGAGTTTCGGAAAAAACCAGAAGTCAAATGGAAGCGAAATGATGTGAATTGGATGGATGGGGAACGGTAAGACATGCAATTTCTGATGAATTTCTGATGAAATTCATGTCATTATCCCACCGAGAGTATTCTGCCCATCCGGCTTGTGGAGGACGATGCCCGACAGGCAAATAATGTTCTTCGTTAAAAGCGTGATCCGTTGAAATGTATTCCACTGCATATTCACTACATTGCCATAATAGCAGAAGAAGAGGAAGGCTTAGTACTTTTTGAACACACCTGCGCACACACCCTCGGTTCAGAAAAAAATTTCAGAGATCGGAGTACATTTGAAAGGGAGACAGCAAGCATACTTCTTTATGTTTTCTCTTTAAGCAAAAACGCCTGCAATTAATAGGTAGCAGCTAGAAGCCTACGGATTAGAACCGACTATAAAACTCACTGCGTGTAGTCGAGTAAACGTCCTCATTCGAACTATGGAATCCATTAAGTCGCATTAAGTTCTCACAAATTTTTTTCAGTAC
>KK502552.1:251261-265054 GCA_000688735.1 Glossina austeni
CAACTCTCCTGTGCAATCGCATACAATGGGGTCTGCTTTGATGGTGTGAATGCAATCTCTCTATTACACGTCGGTAAACTCAAGAAAGCGATCGCAAAACGAGCGTAAAAAGAGTTTACAGGTTAGCCCTGCATGACTTGTTCAATCAAATCAAATTGTCCCTAATCATAGGTCGAGATAGTTTTGGATGGAAATTGTGTAACAGGAATCTGTGAACCACGACAGCGATTCAAATTCCCTAAATGCAACTGCTGTTGATTGGTAGGCAAAAAGCAATTTCGCACTCACTTGCGTTAGCTTTGCATGAAGTTCGCACAACTTCTCTACCCAGATAAGGCGGGTTCAAGCAAAATGCAAGCATTGATCGTAGGTACCACGTTACAGCACAAAGGCGCCTGCTCTTGTAGAAAAGTATCAAAAGGCGTCATTTAGTAGACAGTAGCTAGTCCCGTCTGCTTAAGCGGCAGAAATCGAGTTTTTAGTCCTTCCGATACGTTTTTTGTGGGTTTACCCGATGCTTACTTTCGTATGTAACAAACTACACGCAAATTATTGCATTCCTCGTATTTGATAATGGCGTGCACATATAAAAAAGACGTAAATGAAAAACTAAGACTATGGAAAACACAACCTTTTGACGTCAGTTGTCATTATACGAAGCCATAAAAGCAACATTTTTGTTTTTGTTTTTTCTTTTTTTTTTTAATAATATAAGTAAAAGTGGAAAAAGACTCTGTCATGAATGGTGTGGATATGTATGTATGTAATAAAGATGAAATGTATGTATGTGTTTTCATTTCACATCGTAAATGCACACACATTCTTATTTGCATACACTTCTTACCTTTTGCTGTTTTGTGGAAAACTGATTAAACATCATTTTCTAATAGCAAGGACGACCAACGTATTTACGCGTGACGTAGATATGCCGTTAATAGGGAATCGACGTACACTAAACGTATTATTCCGTTTGTCGCAAGTGCGAGTACGTAGCAGATCTTTTGAAAGTTGGTAACCGATGTACGCATAGCTTACTGTGTCAATACTAGCTCGCAAGTTGTAAGGTCCGTATACTGATTTAAGGTTCAACAAAAACGCTGAAAAGGTCGATGTAAAAGGAGAACCGGTCGATGTGATGGAATTTGGCACACCGACTTGTTTTGTCCCCTGACGAAAGCTATCGAAAATAGTTCGGATTGGACCACTTTTTCAAGCAAACCTTTATTTTGAAAAGCCCTTTTATGTATGAATGGCTGTATTAAGCAAAGTTGTGTAAGATATTTAGTGCTTCGTCGTGTCCCACCGTGGTGTTTCTACTTGTCCCACTAAGACGAATGTCATTTTCAAAGTTTTGCTACAGCAAATTCCTCTTTGGTCACAAAGGCAACAACGGTTGTTCCTCAGCCACATAAATCCTATATTGTCTTGGTTTGATGCTTCCAGTCTATTTTTTTCAAGTGCATTGTTGTATAATCGATTAGCAGCTTTTTTTTCTTTTAATGATGCGCAATTAATTGATTATCTTCCATCGCAGAAAAAAAGCGGCTGATTTTATATAGAAAAAATCGAAAAGCTTTAAAGATTTAACACTTCTTTTTCGAAGAACGCACTGTAAAAGCTTTAAAAGTTTTCACTTTCGTTAGAGAAGTCTGTTAGCTTTGTGGGGTGCTGTGTCAAGCTTTTCTTTTCTTTTTTTTTTTTACTACACATGCCGAGAGAATTAATTCAATAAGTTATGGTAATAAAAAGCTATGGCACTTTCAAAAATTGCAAACGGGCTCGGGACTGAGCTTTCATCACGCTGTGTGCATTAACACTTAGTTGAGTGTAAAGATAAGAACACTTAAGAGTACTAGGGCTACAACGCCGTCACCAATGCTAGGAAAGCACGAACTGACGATTACCGTTAATACTTTTGTTTATGAACTCAAGCCTGTTTTTAGGCATTCATTAAAATCCTTTCGAGCCTATGATATTAAATTAACGCATGTGATGTCTGTATTTAGCGATTATTATTCAGGGAGGACAGGGAGCGTGAATATATTCCCGCCCCGACTCCAAACTTCGACCAACTTGAATTTGTTGCATGCTCGCGACCAGTTATTAGGTGAGATTCTGTACAAAACATAAGCAAATCCAATGAGAACAAGAAAGAGTATTATTTCCAAATAGCACGGATTTCCATTCATATTTACACTTTTAAATGCGCGAAGGACGCAGTCGATACGACAAATCTTGTTGCATCACATACTCGTATATGAACAAATGAACAACTACGAGTGCCAATGGAGAAATGTTTTTGTTTCTTTAGATCTCTACACACATTTTGCTGATTACACCCTACGGCACAACGGTACATGAAGATCCACGATCGATTCTGAATCGTTCTAAACTTGCCTGTCCACCTATCCGTCTTTTACTTTCAGGTCGTGATATTTGAGGTATTTTGACGAAATTTGGTGCAGTGATGCGTTGTGGCCTAAGAACGAACGCTATTGAAAATGCATCGGAACACTTTGTCGACCACCTCTTTTGAAAGTTCGTTATATATAAATAACTGACCCGAAGTGACGTATTAACGGCTGTCCTCCAATTACGCGGAGGTATCCATAACCCATAACGATTTCATATTTAATAAGGAATTTTTATATCCTGAGAATTTTGAAATTTTGTAATTGATTGCTTCCTCATAAGAAATGATTCCAAGCGTCTCAAGTATATATTTTTGCTCAGTCGATCAATGCTATTCACTTCGTGAAATTTAAAGGCAGTTAAGAAAATTGGGCCGCTTTGTATAAATTCTTAGTGTATTATTATTTAATAAATATTTTAACCTTAAATATTAAAAACTCGCACAGAGTGACTAGAAAAATTTGGTTAGAAAAAAACTTTTATATATCATCAACTATTCACCGGCAAAAGTTTTTCCGTTAATTGGTTGTTAGGTCTTTTTCGTTTCCTTTTCGGACTAGTCTGACACGATAAGATCGAATAAAAAGTTCCGTTACTCTTGGTCCTTAATATGGAAGTATTCATCGATTGAAAGTTTTGACGGTTTAATGAAATTAAAATCTGGTTATTTTACTGTTTTCGGGTGAGGGAGGTAAGGATGATTCACAGGAACCGGTGGGACTGCCGCGTTGTACTCGAGTGGTGTTTTGGCGACGCATACCGCCGCCACCGTTGCCGACAGCATGAGTTTGGCGTAAATTTGCGAACATTTGCTGACGTCTCGGGCCACCACCACGTAGCGGAAGTGTTGGTATTTCACTGGGCGATTGATGATGATGATGATGATGACTCTCATCGTCCTGGCAATTGCGCATAGCTGGATTAACGCACTCGTACACACTCTACGCAGAAGAAAAAAAAAAAACAGTTCGGAAAATGCAAAAAGTTCATTGTACGTCATACCTGTTCTGACGAATACTGATTATTTTGAGCAAATGCAAGTGACGTTAACGAAGGCAAAGCCTGAGCAATGTCGGAACGTTCGATACCACGTACAATTAAAAATGTTCGAGGTATCAATATGCCCACCAAAGCAGCCCAGCCGCATGCTTGCAGGCCTAATGGTATGGCAGCGTCACGCATGTCATCACCGAAGAAAGATATAGTGATCCAAGCAATCCAGATTATCAGCATTAAAACACAACCAATAACGATCAAGATACCTTCGCGGTAATTGCGTTGCGAACGATATATAAACGGTATCAAGGCGATGGCACTCAGCAACAATAGCGCATCGTAAGATAATAAGCCGAAAAGCCAATTGCCATAATAAATATTTTCACAGGATATGCGATCGGAAGCTACGTGCATCACAACCAATAATTGAATGGACATGCCGAGCTGGACCAGTACGCTAAAAATGCATACTACCGCCTGAATGTAACCGTTGACATGTGACAGAAAACCACCCTCCGAACCAATTGACGCTAACATGACAGCACGGCATAGAAGAATACAAAAAACGAAACAATAGATGAGCGTAAGAATAAAAATACGGACAGCGCAGAGGGTATTTAGTGTCGCAAGATCTTCGAAAGTAACGTGCGAGTTGCGATGTTCGCCCACGTATTCCATTGAGAAAGGCACGAAGGAGGTAAACATTAGCAGCAGTGATAAGAGCAAAAGAATCGAAGTAACTGGATTTCCTTCGAAAACATCGCCCAGAGATATGCGCACTATAATAAACACTAATATCGCTAAGGTGCAGATGACACCCAAGATGGCGGCTGTCATTCCAGTAGCCACCCAAGTTTCAGGTTTTATACGCCAAAACATAACCGAGTCGCCATCGAACAAAAACGGATGACGAGGATTCTCTCCGGCACTGTACTGACAATTGAATACTTTGCCGAATTTCGTTTTCAGTTCAACGCTTGTTTGATTATCCTGATTATAATGGTAATACGTAGTGATATTGGTAACGAAATTTTGCGAGGCAATTTCACGCAGCCTTAAATGATCGTCCCCCAGCGATACGGAGGAGAGAAGGTCAACGTCTACGTTTGCCGCCGAATGCTTTTGAAACATTTGAAAATTCATTAAAGTTGTAAGACGACGCATGCGAAATAAATCCAATAACTCAGCGGTGTCTTGGTGCGACGCACGATCGGAGTTCATCCAGTCATTATCAATGAACTCTAGAAACTGAGTGCAGCTCTCTAATATGAATAGATCTTCAAAGCGGCGACAATGTTTTTCGAGAAAGCTTTTAAACCAACGCATCAGTTTTAATAAAGGCCGCGATAAAGCCAATACTCTCGAGGATAATATTGTCTTGCCTACCAATGGCTCATCCAGTGTTATTTGAGTCGAATTTTGGTCAATAATTTTCAAATTGATTTCATTTTCCATCAATATATAGGATTTATCCGGTAAATCTGAGAAAAGAAAAAGAAATGAAAACTTTATAAAAATTCAAAGGGGAATACCATCCTCTGGGGCTTGTGTTTACCGGCTATGAAACCGCGTTCAGTTCTCTCAGTAGGGACCGCAAATATAGTGCCATTCTCTTTGAAATTCGTGGCCATTTTATTGCCGAACAGTATGTAGACGTTGTTGTCACTTTTAAAGTGCATGAGGCACATGTGTTCCCGTCGCACGGCATCTGTGAAATCATTGTAAATTTGTAAAGTTTCAGAAAGGATCTCGACAGAAGCAATCTGATCGCCCCACGGCATTTGATATAGTAGATGAGCGACCTTAGGGAAGATGTCCTCGCGTATTGACGGTATCGGCCATACACGATATTCTAACTCTTTAATAAATTCCGCCATCATTTTAAAGTAGTCGTAATCGATGAATATACCCAAGGAATGGGTTAAGCATTGCTGTTGGTATTGAATTTCTTGCAGCAATAAATTCTGAGCCGATTGTTCGCCGTCCAATTGTATGGCGCGCACACCTGCATGAATCAAATTGAAAATTTGCAATGAATTCGGAACGAATGGATTTGTTTACCGATTTCAAAATCAGCTTCCAACAGATTGGCTACATTTAAGCGATTTATCACAAACATGGCAGAGACAGGATCCGTGGTTAGAATGCTTAACATAACCTCCCCTCGGAGAACTTGTACGATTTCTCTCTCTGTTTTAACGATAGGTTTCTCATCTTCGGAATTGGATAATACAGATTTTATACCTTGTGAGCAAATGTTTGAAACATTTGTGTTCGGGTTACTGGCATCGCTTGCTTCCGTTGTAGACGATATTAAGAATAAATTCGTTACATTTGACGTGTCAGTCGACATTTTACTAGCTTCCGTAGACGATATTATCGGAATAGTTGAGGTCGACTTTGCTATGCTATCGTTTAACTTTGCTTGCAATTTTGGTGTTTGGGTTATTTTCTGGGAAGTAATTTTATTGGGAAATGTTTCATCCGCCCATCCACTGTAGATGATTGAACACAACATTAACATAAGGCAGAAAAGGGCTGAAAGAAGAAGAGAAAAAATATATTTATACTAAAATTCTTTGCTTAAATAAGTTAAACTAGGGTTTAATTATTTACAAAAGATTTCAGGCTTCCCTGGAGAATATTAAACATCGACTTTAAATGGCCGTTAACTAAACGGGCAAATCGGGCAAATAATGAACGAATTTGAACTTAACATTAAATCTGTATTTTGGTCAATGTGCCTCAGTCACAAAGAACTAAATCATGTAAAACTTTAGAACCGTAAGGCGAACGTGTACGAGATATAACTATATGTCGAAAGTTTAACAAAGTCTAGACTTTAACAGATTTCTTTACGTGTATATGCCCGCAATCGCTCAGGGGCTGGCGATGGTATGAAATAAGTTGCGAGAGAGAGAGAGCGATCACAACTTGGGCAATATACGCCCGATCGATAAGAGCTATCAAGCGAGCATTCACTATAGCTATGAAGCAGCGCTATAGTGTGAATTGAATCCGACTAGACCATCGCGCTTCGTAACTAGGCAAAGAACATTCTCAGTAACTTGCTGTGAAGACATGAATACATTTTCCAAGTTTAACAAACCCAGATTTTGATGGGTTTTGTTTATTTTACCTGAGTTCAAAACGGCAGAGATGCATGGTCTCCTATCACAAGAACCTAGAAACTAAAGCAATTTAATTTTGTGTCAACTAATTTTATTGTAGGGGTTTTTAGAATTCAAAAATTAAGGAAAGAGTAAAGTACTTATCACTTCACGTTGAGTCAGGCACAATTGTGCGTAGGTCTGCCCCTGTAAAAGGAAAATTAAAAACGATCTACAAGTTGAAAAGACGCTAACACTCGTTACTGTTAGGTGGTTAGGAAAGATTCGGTTAAGAGCCAACACGAAGGCACATGACGTGTAGCACATATTTTGCGATATTCTCTTTCCTGGTTTTTCTTCTTTCTTATTTCATTATTGAATAGGGCTTCACATTTTCACACTTACCCTCTTGTTGCCCCTGTATATTAATTTTTCGATATTTCCAACTCATATTTATTATTATTATTATTATTATTATTATGTTGCAAGTTATGGGTAAACAAATTAATAACCAATAGTTGTTTATTTTAAACGCGAAGAGAAATAAAGCAAAACGAGTAAGAGTGCAAGAACAAGAACAATACGATGGTATGAATTCGAAATGACCTAAAAGAAGTTCGCATTACAATACAATAGTTTGTTAATTTGATGCCATCAGAACACTTAATGAACTGCTAAGGGTTTCGTTCGGTATATGCGCGCACACTCTTATACTCGCACTCATTAATACATTGAAAATGTTCAGCCAGTCTGCCAGCCAATATGCCGTGCATTACCACTAACTAAATTAAGAATTCATTATTTATTTATTTTTCTTTTTTTCTTTCTGTTGTTCTTTATTATTATTATTATTATTATTATTATTATTATTATTACTATTATTATGTTTTTCTTTCTTTCGTTGCTTTCATAGCATTATTCCTCTATCTTTCCTTTCGCATCTCTTGCTGGTCAATTTATGTTTCCCTCTGTTTAATTTTATTAGATTTATTTCCTTCTTCTTTTCGTTTTTAGTTTAGTCCGTTTAGTCAGTCGCTCAGTTGTTCTACTCTTGTATTTGGAACATTTGCTGAATGACACTTTGACTCCGCATATGTTCCGTGCGGGCGACACGTTACGTTTGTATTATTGTTGTTCTTTAATCTTCTTACAAATGTATGCTCAACGCATAATGCATTGGCAGTAATATTATGTTTTCGCACAGCTCCATACAATTTTTATCTTAACGTAGAGTTAGTCTTTAAATTTATAGATTTTTCCGTTATTTATTTATTTATTTTTTTTTAAATAAATATTCGTGTGTTCGATGTTTCAAGGGACTTTTCGAACTTTAGAGACGAGACACATCAGGTTTGTCGGTCTGGTCATAAGACATAAGCATCTCGAAGAAATCAATCGTAAACTTTTCAAAATCATAAAACATTTAAATGTAAATGTAATTCTTATACACCCAATAAGCTACAAATCGAAGCCCCGAATGTGGATGTAAAGCACAATGCTCTGTTGATTGGGACACATTTTTGTTAAGTGAAATCCTCGGTTACATTCATATGACCTTTGGTTATATAAAGCTTCACTCAGTACGCTCATAGGGTAACAATCTTCACGAATCCATATGATTTTTAGATAGGACCATATTTCGACGAAACATGGTAACATTTCGGCCAATAGTTACAACTCACAATTGTTTCAGTGATCCTACTTTTGTTTTGGCAAAACAATCGAAAAAATCTGAATTTCGCGTATACTGTCACTAAAAAACTACTGCAACTTGTTAACTGGCGATCGGAATGTCCGGAAAGTTTGTCACATGTCCTTTGAAGGATGTTGCTATCGGCAAATCATAAGGACTCAATCGTCAATCATCATCCTACATACATATGTTAGCCTACAAACTTTTTGAGTGATATGATCACTTAGGAGAATTATGAAAAGTCTTTTATATAAGCAATGATTTCACATTTCTTTTACAATTATAACCGCAAAATTTCGTTAACAAGTTTACAGAACTTAAACGTGAAAACTTGTCTGGGAATAAGATGATGAAGTGACAGATATTTTCAATATTTAATAAAAACAATAACGTTTTGAAAATAATTTACGTAACAGTGAATGCGAACGAAGAAAAGTGAAAGAAAAGAACATTTGGGACAAAAGCTATCGAACGAGTACCGCATAAAGGAAATTAAATCCTTCTTAAGCTGAGTATCTTGTAGACTTTTGTAGCATTTTCAAAATCGCTAATGTTTAGTTCAGAAGTTGGAACCTTAGTATATAGGAGCCTAAAAACGTAATACATACTTAAACAATGTATACTACCGACTGACAATCACACATATGGGACGCTAACATCTTCTAGACATTCTCTAGACAGGCATATGTGATTCAAATTAATATTCTTCCCGCCCACCATTCCAAAAAAAAAAAAAAAAAAATGATAATCTTTTACTTTTAACTGATAAATAATATCATAGCCATAACCCCGCGGCCTGTAATACGTATGTATAGGATATGTGCGGATATATGCAACGCCAAAAATTACTTGAGATAAGTTCACCTTTTCTTATTATTCTATTATTCTGATCAAGTCAGAATCACTTTCCGATTTCATTTAGGCGGCCAACTGTCCGCTCTTGTCTTCCACCCATAGGCCGCAATTTGTGAGATATTTTAATGAAATTTGATGCATGGACATGGTTTGGCACAAGGACGAATGGTTCGGATCACCCTGCATTTTCGACAACGTACCGCATAATGGCTTATATGAAAAAGTTATTATATGAATGACTTCAGGGCGGTCCGGGATATTTATTTAATGGGTGACTTTGGCCCACTATAGTAGTTTTAACTAAATAGTGTTTGCTTCTCTGAAAAGAGCCTAAGAGCTGGTATATCTGAAAGAGTTATGGGCCTGCTTTTGTAAAAAGAAAAAATTGATTAACGGGGAAATCTTAGTAAGATATAGATATTGAATGATGTAACATCTTTTCGCAAAGTAAAGAAAAGAATTTTATTTTTTTGAAAGTCGAAAAAGTTCATTCGAATTAAATCAAATTGCGTACTATAAGCGAATAATTTCCGCAGCAGAATTGATACGTATGCGTGGGAGGAAACAGTAGCATCTAGCAATGTGGACGAAATAGCATCTTTCTGGCAGAACGTTGCAAGCCAAGTCCGTATTATGGCACGTATAACATGTGTGCATCGGACAAAATTGAAATATTAAACTCACGCCGATAAATTAAATTAAAAATTACTCAATCAGCTGATAATAACACAAATCTTATTTACCGCAAATTTCTATCGTCCGATCGTTTATTTCATCCAACGACCGGAGATTTGGAAGTAGTGGAAGCAGCATTAAAGAAAAAAGATCTGTTATGCACTCCTCAAGACTATTGTAATGCAATAAAGACTTGTCGAGGAAAATAGCCTCACTTTGTATGAAATGAAAGGAGAAGATTTTACCTCAACCAAATCCGTAGAAGAGGCAACAAATACAACTGAAATTTATTTCTGGAAAGCTTGATGACTCGTGTCCCCGTTTTAATTATTATTTTTTACATTAAAAAGTCCCTTTCACCGAAGCTAATGTCTATGAAAAATGGTCTTGTTTCTATTTCTTATAATTTGTTATTTTTGAAACTAATGCAAGTGTTTTTGAAGCTAAAAATATGTTAATATTTTTAAAATAGTTTTAATAATTATTTCGCGAAAAAGTTTAAAAGCCGTATAGTTTTAAAAACATCACTTGAATTAATTAACATTTAACTTACTGCAATTGAAAATCCTTAAATAAGGAAAAATGGCCTAATACCACTTCTAAGTGGAAAACCAAATAGGTGGACATAGTCCACCGTTAAACAGCCTACAGCCTTGCCTTTGACACGATTATTCAAATAACGACTTTTCAAAATAAGAAATTATATTGGAAGCGACTGAAAAAGTGGGCCGATCCGAACCATTTTCAATAGCGATCATCGTCTTTGGGCTTAACCACGGTGGTGTACGAAGTTGAAATTAACGACGTGTAGATTGAACACAAGAATAAAAGACGGACAGGCGGACAGACAGGATTTGACCGATTCAGAAAGTGATCCTGATCGAACAGATGGGTCAATTGGAAACCTTTCCGGGTTTTGTGTACGTCCGTCCCTTGTACCACGAATATTGCAATATAATGTATAAAAATTGAAAGGAAAAAATTTTCAAATGTCTTGACATTGAACATAAAAGCCGTCCCACACCTTTAGGAGAAAATCTCCAAAATGCTGAACACTTTGCGAAAGCCTGGAAACATGTCGAACTATCGTATTTGCTTTTAGATCGCAAACTTACGATCTAAGCGAGGGTACGTGTCATAGTAATGTATTCTGGAAATCCGCGAAAAGCTCAATATTCTTAAAAGGTGTCCCTTAAGCTTATGCCAAGCATTAGGATTTGAGTTTCGCTCTTCGGACCGTAGGTCGCAGCGAAGCTGGAGGACATCGCGGCTATCAAATATCATCAAATTGAGATGGAACTGTAATCCGCAAGAATAGTAGAAAGTAATTTCATATATTATTGATTTATTAATTATTAATTATTTTTAATTTACTGTTAGCTTTCGGTTGAATTATTATTATTTTCCTTTTCTTTTCTGGTATTAGCTCACTTACACTATTGTCTTCATTTTTTTTTTTTTTTTTTTTAATATTTAATTGCATTAATTCGCGCAAACACCGAGGCGTGCCCGTATAATTAGAATGGTTTACCTAACCATTAATTAAATTATGTTAAATTAATTTCGTTTTAAAGCCTTTTACTCATTTATTTTAATTCAATTTCACTTATTTTCTATTCCTAAACTGAAATGATAACCATACGCAGCACTTAACCAGTAACAACTAAATTTGCAACTAATTTGTGGGTTCACTGCGATACAAGAAAAGAAAAGCAAAAAAAAACCGTAAACCTATCCAGTGAAGAAAATAAAATAAACGGCTTAAATAAGTGAAAAATATATAGAAGAAAAAAAGAAAAAAAGCACGACACCCTTTTAAATTTCCAATTCCACAGGCACACTCAACGTACACTCGCACACCAAACAGTTTAACAGTAACAGAGAAATTGACAGGCACCTGTACTTTTTTTTAGTTTCCCTTTAAAGACGAACAAGAAAAACTTTTAGTTAAAACACTTTGTTTTGTGTAAGGTTTTGAATGTTTATGTTTACCGTATGATAAGTTGTTATGGCAACAGACATACTTGTATCCATGTATACGAGCTCTTTTCCATATGCAAACGATACGACACAAAGAAAGTCGCTGTGCATTTGCAAAATATACTCAATTACCCTTAAAAATAAGATTTCGCTCAATAATTAGAAAACATAATTATAATAAAGCATAACTTTTTCGGTCAAAAATTCGAAAGATTTTACCATGTTTCACCCATTGACCTTTTTACGGTGAACCGTGGCTGGTTGAATTTTAGTCTTATTTTACGTTTTTTTTTTAAATAATTTTCCTATCCAATGTCCTGCTCTTTTATTACTTAGGCTTTGAAATTCAAAAGAAAATAGACTTTGATTTTGCTGCCACTTACGGTTTTCTCGGGGAAGAAACTTAATACTCGACATTACAAAAGGAGGTTATAACAAACTAAGTATGCATGTGTGTATGCAAAGTTTGTTAATAAATAAACGCAAATAAATAAATAAAGCAATAAAAACAAGCAGTAAAAACATTATAAAGGGCTATGACCTATTATTAACTACTCCACACCTATCTACCTACGTTATATGGTAAGTGGTTGAAAAGGTGGTCCGATCTGAACCATTTTTAATAGCGTTCGTTTCTGTGTCAAAGCACGTCAGTATATCAAGTTTCATCAAAATATCTCGAAATTCCTATCTACAGGTCGTGCAAAATATCTCAGAAGGACGGACAGACAAGGTATATCTATTCAGAAAACTGAATTAATCGGTATACTGAAAGGAGGGACTATCTCCCTGCATCACAAGTGATGGAGCGTATAACAAATAAATGAATCTAAATAAGCAATTGCTCATCTCCAGCCAGAATGTAAAAAAACTTTAATTACTGTTGTCGCTGAGTCAGCTTTTCGCAAGCGAAAAAGCGCCTTTCAATATCTCAGCGGTTTCAATCCGTAAGGTATTCAGTTCCTTCGTTTCTGATTCATTCCATGAATTTTCAGAAGCATTCACTTCTGTGCTGCAACAGCACTTTCCTTCTAGTTCGGGCGGAACATTAAAGACTCTCTCGCATACACTTTCTAGTTATCACAAAATTTGATAAAAGAGGTGTTCATATGAAAGTGAAAGCGATATAAACTCATCCTTCACCTCGCTGAAAGTACCGAGATTAACTTTAGCGCTACCTTTCGAAAAGGCGGCACTCCAAATGTTATGAATAATTAGAGAAGAGTTTGGGAACTATAGAAAAGTATTCGTAAAATTCCTCTTTTGAGAGAAGTGAGGCATTCTTAGATATTTAACTTATGTGAAACACTCGATTGGAAGGACTATCTGAGACTCTTTCCATTTATGTTCAAGCGATTTTGAAGCGATCTAATCTAGTCTATCCATCCGTTTTTTTCATGTTCAATCTACAACAGACCAAAATTTTTGATATATTTTGACGAAATTTGGTACGATGAACTTCTTTCGCCCACCTCACGATCCTTTCATTTATGTTCAAGTGATTCTTAATTGATTTAAGCTTGTCCGCCCGTCCGTCCGTCTTGTTTGCTTATGTTCAACCGACAACAGACAAGAATTTTTGGAGGACGTACGCTATTGAAGATGAAAATGGTTTAGATTGGAGCACTTTCCGGTTTTTTTTTGGAAGATTATTATATGAATAATTGTAAGACGGTGTGGTTTAGTGTTTTCCATTGTCCTTTAGTTCTATATCTTCTTCATTTTTGGGGAATTTTTAAACATCCAACAGCATTCTTTAGAACAGCACCTGTGATAATTTTCCAAAAGTTAATTTCAGTGCTCTTTAATAATAAAAGAGCTCCTTTTGGTTTTAGTCAAAAATTGAATTTTTCCATTCCAACATACATCAGTCGCACAAAAGTTAACATGGATGCAATCCTAACTGTTGAAATTCGAAAGAAAAACAGCTGTAAAATGTGTAGAGAGAAAGCGTTCCGTTGAAATTGTAGAATGTGTAGAGAGAAAGCGTTCCGTTGAAATTCGTAAGAAAAAACACTGACAGAATGTGTAGAGAGAAAGCGTTCCGTTGAAATTCGTAAGAAAAAACACTT